>JAPYYM010000288.1:0-14884 GCA_028534135.1 Potos flavus
CTTCTTTTTTAATTTTAATTTCAGTATAGTTAACTTACAGTGTTATATGAGTTTCAGTGCACAATATAATGACTCAACAATTCTATACATTACTCAGTGCTCATCCTGGTAAGTGTACTCTTAAATCCCTCTGCCTATTTCACCCATCCCCCTACCCATCTCCCCTCTGATAACCATCAGTTTGTTCTCTGTAATTAAGAGTCCGTTTTTTGGGTTGTCTCTTTCTTTGTTCATTTGTTTTGTTTCTTAAATTCCACATATGAGTAAATCATATGGTATTTGTCTTTCTCTGTATGACTTCACTTAGTATTATACTTTCTAGATCCATCCATGTTATTGCAAATATTTCATTCCTTTTTAATGGCTGGGTAATATTCCATATATATATATTCCATAAATATTGTGTATATATATATTCCATATATATATATGAAAACACTAATTCAAATATGAATTAGTGTTTTCATATTCTTTGGGTAAATATCCAGTAGTGGAATCTGGAATTACTGGATCATATGGTAGTTCTATTTTTAATTTTTTGAGGAACATGAGTACTATTTTCCATAGTGGCTGCACCAATTTACAATCCCACTGGCAGTACACAAGGGTTCCTTTTTCTCCACATGCTCGCCAATACTTGTGGTTCCTGTGTTTTTGATAGTAACCATTCTGACAGGTGTGAAGTGACATCACATTGTGGTTTGGATGATTAGTGATGTTAAACATCTTTTCCTGTGTCTGTTGGCCATCTATATGTCTTCTTTGGAAAAACGTCTATTCAGGTCCTTTACCCATTTTAATAGGATTATTTGGGGGTTTTGGGTTGAGTTTTTTAAATTCTTTATATATTTTAGATATTAACCATTTATCAAATGTATAATTTGCAAATATCTTCTTCCATTCAGTAGGTTGCCTTTTTGTTTTATTGATGGTTTCCTTTGCTGTGCTTTTTATTTTAATTCAGTCCCAATAGTTTTTTTTTTTTCTTTTGTTTCCCTTGTTTGAGGAGACAAATATAGAAAAATGTTGCTAAGGCCAATGTCAGAGAGATTGCTGCTTATGTTTTCTGCTAGGATTTTTATGGTTTCAGCTCTCACATTTAGGCCTTTAATCCATTTTGACTTTATTTTTGTGTAGGGTGTTCCAATATATTCTTTATTATTTTACTTTTAAAAATATCTTTTTGAGATATATTTCATATACAATAAAATGCTCGAATCTCAAGTGTACAATTTGACAAGTTTTGACAAATATATATAGCCATGTAACAAATCACCAAAATCAAGATATTGAAACTTTCTATCACCTATAAGACACTTTTATTCCTCTTTTCAGTAAACTCTCCTTACCCCAAGACAGTAATTGTTCTGATTTATATCACTAAGAATTAGTTTTACCAATTCTTAAACTCATATAGTTGGAATCATATAGCATGCAATCTTGTGTATGGTTTCTTTTATCCAACATAATGTTTTGGAGATTCATCTGTGCTGTTGCATTATTAGTAATTCACATTTTATTGTTGAGTAGGATTCCATTGTAAGAAATATCTAAACTAATTATTTGTTTTCCTGTTGATGTGCATATTTTTTAAAAAATAAAATACTGGAGCACCTGGGTGGCTCAGTCACTTAAGGGTCTATCTTTAGCTCAGGTCATAATCCTAGAGTCCTGGGATTGAACCCCATGTCGAGCTCCCTGCTCAGTGGGGAGTCTGCCTCTCCCTCTGACCCTCCTCCTTCTTATGCTCTCTCTCTCTCACTCACTCTCTCTCAAATAAATAAAATCTTTAAAAATAAATAAATAAATAAATAAAATACTCTTACTCCTTCAATGTTTTCTTCTTCTTAAAAATTGTCTTGGCTATATCAAGTCCTTTAAATTTCTATATCAATTTTAGAACCAGTGTGTCAAATTTTAAAAAAATCTGCTGTGGTTTCTGTTGTGATTTCTCCAAATCTGTAAGTTGGGAATAATGAATGTTTTAATAATATTGAGTCTTCCAAACCATTAACATGGCATATCTCTCAATTTAGGCCTTCTTTAATTTCTCTTGGCAATATTTTGGTTTTCAGGGTAGAATCTTGCACATCTTTCACTAAGTTTATTCTTATATAACAGGTGTTTTATAATTTCTCATAAATGGTATTTTATTTTCCACTTGTTTATTGCTAGTGTATAGATTGACCCATTTATACTGTGACCTTGCTAAATTCACTTATTACTTCTGGTGGTTTATGGAACCCATTGGATTTTCTATGTATCCAATCATAGAGAGTCTTCAAATAGATAGTTTCCCTCCTTTCTTATTTTTCAATCTTTATACCTTTCTTTATTTCCTTCTTTTCTCCTTCTTTTTGATTTTTTTTTTTTCTTTTTTCCTGTTGTACTGTTTAGGATCTCTAGCACCTGCTGAATAGAATTTGTTGTTGCTGTTGTTTTGTTGTTGTTGTTTTAATTTTTTTAAAGACTTTATTTATTTATTTGACAGAGAGAGATCACAAGCAGGCAGAGAGGCAGACAGAGAGAGAGGAGGAAACAGGCTCCCTGCTGAGCAGAGAGCCCGATCCCAGGACCCTGAGATGACCTGAGCGGAAGGCAGAGGCTTTCACCCACTGAGCCACCCACGGGCCCCTAGAATTTGTTAAAGTAAGAATCCTTAACTTGTTTATGATGTTAAGAGATAAGGGTGGAATATTCACTATCTTAGTAAGTATGATATTAGACATAGGCTTTTCATAGGTATGCCTCTCCAATTTTGGAAAGTTCTATTCCTACATGCTGTGATGTTGTTTTTATTTTTGATCCTGATTAGGTGTTGAATTTTGTCAAATCCATTTTCTGCGTATTCTGATATGATCATATAATTTTTTTATTCTATTAGGTGTGAATTGTATTAATTCATTTTTAAGTATTAAATCAACCTTGCATTCCTGGCATAATATCGCTTACCTATAATGTAGTATCAGTTTTCTATGCTCATGAGAAATATTGGTCTGAATTTTTTTCTTGTAATGTCCTTCACATTTTGGTGTCATTATCATGCTGACTAGTCTCATAAAACTAATTTGTGCTTTCTCTTCTTTCATTTCTAAGAGTTTATTGAACTTTGATATTTTTCTTCCTTGAATGCTTGATGGAATTTACTAGTGAAGCCATCTGAGCTTGACATTTTCTTTTGTTGATGTTTTTTATTTTTTTTAGCAAATACAGTTGTATTCAAAATTTCTACTTTTTGTTGTATCAGTTTCAGGAAATTATGTTTTAATTTTCATCTAATTGACTGAATGTACTTATATAAAGATGTTCTAATATCCTTTGTTTTCATTTACTGACTAAAGAATTTATGGTGATATCTCTCCTTTCATTCTTTATAATGGCATTTTGCTTTTCAATTAGTCTTGCTAAAGGTATATCACTTTGTTAATCCTCTTAAATAACAAACTTTTGATTTTGTTAACTTTCTCTTTTGTTTTCCTGTTTCATATGATTGATTTCTGATTTTTATGATTATAGTTTATTTCCTTTCTTTTATTTTTGTTTGAGCTTAATTCTCCTTTCTTATCTAGCTTGTTTCATTTTGGTAGTTTCAATTACTGATTTCCCCTCCTCAAATGTATACTTTAAAACTATTTATTTCCCTCTTAGCACTGCTTTACCTGTATCCCACAAATTTTGATATGCTGTGTCTCGTTATCATTCAGTTCAAAATATTTTCTGATATTTCTTACGTGTTTTTTCTTTGATCCATGGGTTATTTAGAAGAATGTATTTTAATTTTCAAATATCTAGGGTTTTTCTAATTATAATTTTACAGTGGATTTCAATTTAATTCTTGTAAGGTCTAAAAACATCTCCCATGTGATTTTAGCTTTTTAAGACTTAACGAAACTTATTTTATGATCTGGCATAGTTCAATCTTGGTGAATGTTCCTCATGTATTTGCAAATACCATGTATTTGCAGTAGTTAAATGTAAAAGTTTATAAATATCAATTTGATCAAGTGGTTAATAGAAATGCTTAATTCTTGGGTGCCTGGAGGACTCTGTCAGCTAAGTCTTTGAATCTTGATCTCAGCTCCAGTCTTTATCTCAGCATCCTTAGTTCAGGCCCTGAATTGGGCCCCACCTTGGGCTCCATGATGGGCATGGAGCCTACTTTTTAAAAAATGCTTAATTCTCAAAAAAAAAAAAAAAAATGCTTAATTCTCTATATTACCGAATTTTTTTGGTCTACTCTTTCTACTAATTTTTGATCAATGGATATTAAAATTTCCCACTATTCTATTTCATTCTGTGAATTTTTGCTTACTATAGTTTGAAGGTCTACTCTTATTCAGAAATACATCTAGAATTTTTATGTGATGAATCGACCCTTTTAAAATTATGAAATGCCCCTCTGCGTCTTCTTTAATATCCCCATCATGAAGTCTACTTTGTCTGATAATATAGTCACACTGTTTCTTGTGATTAGTGTTTGCAAGGTATTTTTTTCCATTTTTTTAAATTCTCAAGCTATTTGTCTCTTAATAGTTAAAGTATCTTCCATTCAATTGGGTCTTGCTCTTTTACCTGACATCTCTAACATTATAAGAGTATTCATTGCCTTTTTACTTAATGTAATTATTGATATGGTTAGATTTATTCTCCCATCTTAACATTTGTTTTCTACTTCTCCCCTCTTCTTTGTTCCTTTGTTCCATCTTTTCTGCCTTGTTTTGGATTAATTGAATAATTGTTAATATAACATGTTATTGTCTCTTGAACTATTTTTGCTTTCCTGTTTTTGTTTGTGCTCTAGGGATCACAATATGCATCCTAACCTTATTACAGTCTACATAAAATTATTATTGTGCTATTTCATGTGAAATATAAGAAACTTATAACAGTATAATTTACCACCTACAGCCCTTTCTGCTTGTTTTATCATACCTTTTACTTCTGTTTTATAAACTCTGCAGTGTATTATTATTATTGCTTTAAATAGTCACTTGACTTTTAAAGAAATTAAGAAAAAGTATTTTCCATTTACCCACATATTTACCATTTCTGGTGTTCTTCATTTTTTGCAAGTCCAAGTTTTCACCAAGACCATTTCCTTCAGCCTACAATGTATTCTTTAGTATGTTTTGTGATGCAAAACTGCTGATAATGAGTTCTGTTTTTGTTTTTGTTTTTTGTTTTGTTTTGTTTTGTTTTGTCTGAAAATATCTTTTCTTTCACATTCATTTTTGAAGGAAAATTTCTTTGGACATAGAATTCTAGGTTGACACATTTTCTTTCAATACTTCAAAGATATTATTTCATTGTTTTCTGGCTGCTTTTTCTTTACTAAGGAGAACTCAGCCACTATTCTCATTATTGTTTCTCTGATTATACTATGTCTCTTTTATCTGGCTACTTTTAAAATTTCTCTTTGCCTTTGAATTTATCTATCTGACTATGACATGCCTGGGTGAGGTATTTCTTTTTATCCTGCATGGGATTTACTGAGCTTCTTTGACCTTGGATTTGTGTCTTTGATAAGTTTAATCCTTATGTGAGACTGTTTTTGTCACTAGATCTTGGGCACTCTCTTCTTTTCTTTTTTTCCTCTCTCTCTAGATTTCCGTCATTCTGAGTAAGGACTATTGACTATCTTCAAGTTCATTGATCCTTTCATCTATGTGTCCATTCTGCTTTTAAGCCCTTGCAATGAATTTTTTCATTTCAAATACCTTTAATACAAGAGTTTTTATTTGGTCCAATTTTATAATTCAATGTTCTGCCAAAATTCCTCATTAGTTCATCCATTTTGTCCATATTTTCCAAAAAACCTGTAACATAATTATAATAGCTGTTTTAAAGTCCTTGTTTGCTATTTTCAACATTGGGTAATTGAGACTTTATTTCTATTGCCTGCTTTTTCTTTTTGTTATGAATCAGTTTTCCTGTATTTATGCATACCTCATAGGTTTATGATAGATTTTAAACATCATGTACAATAGTGTAGGCACTTGAAGTTCTATTTTCTTCCCGTAAAGAATTTTCAGTTTCATTCTGGCAGACAGTTAAAACTTGGTGGATATCCTTGATTCTGTTGAGACTTGATTTTAGGTTTTGTTAGGGTAAGTCTGTTTCATATTTATCCTTAAATTTAGGGCATGGTTTGTAGTCCTGAGACATGATCCTTCCTTCTAATGCAGACTCTTTTGGGGTTTCAGTGGTAAGTCCGAGATGTTTACAAATTTCCTTTTGTCTTGGCTGGACTTAGACCATAAATTCTGACTTCCCAGAACTGGGAAAGTTTGAAAACCTCTGATCTATGCTTTTCCCATGTTTTACAGGAACCAGGAAACTGGAAACTACATTTCCCAGAATCCTGTCAGCAAGGTTCTGGCTTAGATTTGGAAAGGCAATAAGGGAGCAGAAGGCATTCGTTTTTTCCTGGCTGTGGAGATAAATTGAGGTTTGGGGTAGCTTGAGGTTTGGGGTAGCCCTTTGTGAAGACAGTGTGACTATTAGTGCTGGATGCCTGTAGTTCCTGACCAGGCTGGCAGGAGCAACTTCCTAAGTCTCTGAATAACAGCAAACCTGAGACTTCGCAAGAGCCTTCTTTGACTTGTACTTACAATGGCTTTGACCATGCCAAATGCACATTAAGTTGTTTTCCATTTGAAGTAGCTGGAGTGGTTTCTGCGTTCTTGAACAAACTGGTCAATGTTGTTGGTATTCTTTGCTTGCAGGGACATCCTGTGTGTTGCACCACACTTACCCTTCCTAAACACTTGGCAGTTAATATCAGTAGACACTCCCAGTCATTCTGGTAAACAAAGGAAGTCTCCTACATTTTTAGAAACCTCCTCTGGAAGCAGAACTGTTTCTAATTAGATCCCTCTAGTATTCTCAGTGCCTAAATTAGTGCCTTGCCCTTACTGAGTAAGTGCTCAATATTCATTCAGTAAAAGAATAAACAACAATACAATAAAAAGTACTTTTGAAAAGTATATTAATAGTTGAAGCTTGTCCAAGTTGCATCTCACATTTGGAAGCCCCAGAATGCTTATCTGTGTTTTGTTCCATCCTGGAGGACAGTCTCTTCCCTTTTAGCCTTCTAAAGATTCTCCTGGCATTATAACTTTCTGAGTTATGGTGAAAAGGTTTGTGAACTCTCTATTCTCCCACAGATGACCTGGGAACTGCCTGGATCCATTACCTGGCCTAAGGATACAGAGCTCACTTTTACTGGTATCTCTTTCTTGGGACTCAGCAATCGACAGGGTCAAGTGATGTCATGGGGAGCTCAGTTGTCTGATCTCATATATGTTGACCCATCCATAAAACATGGTTTTGCAAAAGTATGCTTTGTGGGGCTATGATTTGTACCTTGTCAAAAGGGTCTGTAAAATGTGTCACCTTGTCTATTATGGGACAGTAAAATATGATTCTCAGCTGTCTATCAAACATTTCTCTATTTCCTTTATAAAATTTAATTCTGGCTCTCAGGTTCCATTCCATTGTGTTGGTGAGGAAGGGTAGTTCCAATTCTACTGGTGATACTTTCCATTGCTGCAGATTCAGGGAGGTTTTCATGATTATAAGGAAATGGATATCAAGGTTACCATGATCACCATTGATGTCTCTTTTAATCCTTCTGATCTCTGTTTCCAGATTTTCAATAGGGCAGGTAATCTTTGTTGAGGCTGGGGATCCTAAAGCCTAGAGTCTTACCTCCTGAAATAATCATCTTCTTGGAGGTCTGGTCTCTGCCTTCCTTCCACAGGATGTTCTCATCAAGTAGTATTTAGGTCTCCCATTTATGGGATGCACCATTTCTATTTCCTTGTAAATCCAGGAAAAGAGTTCCTTCCCACTGAGAGTTGGTTTGTTTTTTTGTTTTTTGTTTTTTGTTTTCCAGATAAAAAAGCATTCACTGCAAAACAATTAATAAAAATACAGATCTCTATAAATTTGAAGTAAGGATTACAAACGCAGAGGCTTTAGGGGAGCCACATGGATCAAATAAGTTAGAAAAATAGTGGAGTGGAGTGGAATGGAGTAAGAGTGAGTGGAGTAATAATGGAGTTGTTTATATGAGACATTCTAAATATAACTAAAATATTAATTTAAATAGGAAGAGTGAGTAGAAATGAGGATAAGCACCAAAAAAGACACTGAGATAACAAAGCAGAAATTCATGACTGGTGCTAACTCTTGAACACCTACCAAATTCCATGATCCATATCATTAAAAGCAGTGAAGCTTTCAATAAGTTTTTAATTTAACAGACTTTTAATTTTTCTGTACAAATCTATGTCCATAAATAGGCTTTGAGAAATGTAATATACTGACAATACTTTTTGCTTTACCAACTATTGGTTGTTCTAACATACACTTTTATTTTAAAGCCCTATAAAGGAAGCAACCAGGATTGTGTTATTCATCATTTTATCCCCAATTACTAATACATTGTTTGGCACATGTTAGGAACTCAATAAACAATTATGGAATAAATACACTAAAGAGTTGTTTCTCTAAATTTAGGCCTTTACAACTTTCCCCCTTCTAATCAATATTCTTGAAGTTTAGATAAAATAATCCCTTATTCTTAATCTTCCACTTTTTTATAGATAATATGGAATTTGCTTACTTTTAAAGGACTGGAAAAATGAAATATTTTTCTCTGGAAAGAAGGAAAATAAACTAAGAAACTGTAAAAAGTTGGAATTAAGAACTCCAGAATACATTTCAATAAGATATAATGTACTACTCACCTTCCCAATAAACTGAGAGGTTTTAAAGTCAAATTCCTTAAAGGACTAGACAGCTAATGTGTTCAAATGTTTGAAAAAGGCAGATAGATGACTATAGAGAGTACTGTGGCCTATGGTAAATCAAGGATAATATATTGAAATCTACTTCCCAAAGTATTATGGATTACATATTATGGAAAATACTCTAAAAAACCTTGAAAATACTAGAAAAAATATAATAAATATTTACGCATGTTGTTAAACATTTAACTGAAGGATCTGACTCTATTTCTAAGTGGTTCAACATAGGCTAATGCAGTAAAGCCCTGGAATTATTTGCTGACACCGGGAAATTCATATTTTGAGTTCTAATGCAGGAGGGATCAAGGCTTTAGGTCAAGGCATGGTAGGGAGTTGGAACTGAGATTTTTTTTTCATAAATCTAAGTCTTTAAGATATTGGGTTTTTCTTCATCAAAAAGAATGAATTAGAAAACAAAAATCTATTTGCTGTCAAAGGAGAGACATTTGTCTTTATAAGCTTCAGAGCTGAGTGGAGAGAAACACATAAACAAAAAAATAAAAACTAATGTCACTTTAGGCATGCCCTCATAAGAATTTGTCATTCCCTATGATCCTTGGAACCCGAAAATGACAAAATTAAGAATAGTGGTTCAGGATTGATAACGTCCTCAGGCACATGTCCGAAGCAAGTTCCTTCTGGCGTAACAGCCCCTCAACCAAGGCCTCCAAGAGATCAGTAGGTTTAGGTCAGTCAGTTAGGTTGGAAATGGCTCTCTTTTTCTTAAAGTTTCCTGGAGCTCCCTAATCTATCAAATGACATCTTTGGCCTAAAATATCTTTAAGGTCACTTCTAACTAGGGCTCTCTGTCTGTTCAAAGTGGCTTGTGCCACAAATCTAGGATTATTGCAGATAATAGCACAGTGATCTCAAGTCATTGGAAAACACTAAGTGAATTTTTCTATGTCTCTTTGTTTTTTTTATGTTAACATGATAGAAATATGAAATTAAAAAGTCAGTGAATTCCAAACTAAATAATCCACCCTATCCATATTATTAGAAACCTTATCCTATTAAGAAGATGATTAAAAGGAAAACCAAAGAATTAGCAACCAAATCATCACTACGTTTTGCTTGAAACATTTTCTATCAGCAATCTGTTTCTCAACCCTGCAGAAAATGGAAACAAACACGTTTTGTTTTGAATTGAACAGAATGGATCTCACACACAATCCTTGCCAAGCTGTTGCCGTTCTTGTTAAAGCAATGGAAATCCTCAGTGGTAGAGTTTCTTTTGCTTCAGTTTCATTAGAGCTTTACAGGCAGCAAATATTTTCAAATGGGTAGAAATTTCAGTTAGCGCAGACTACTTTTAGTCCTATGTAGCGTGAAAATCCATATCTAATTGTCTGCGGCATTTCTGGCACTGTTAATAGGCAAACTGTGAGCAAGTCGTTAAAGCGCCAAAAATGACTTTTCAAAGATGAAGCTGAGCTGAAAGTAAATGAAAGTAAATGAAATGAAAGGAACCATGGATATTTTTTTTTTAAAGTGAAAAACACACAAAATTCAAATCGTTTTTAGAAATTCAAATTTAAAGGGAAGAGTCTGCACAGAGATAACAATTGTTGCCACCTATTCTAGAAAATACTTGAACATAATTCTTCACTAATTGCTTTCAACTGGACAGGTCAATCACTCCCTTGATTCATTTAAAAAAAAAAATACCACAAACTTTACAATTCATTCCTGCGGGTACACTAAGGCGTGTTGCTTTGCCACTTACGTCATTCTCTGAGCTCTCATTAGGTGGTAGAATGAGGTCAAGTCTAAAGCTTATTAGGGCCTTGAGAAGGGGAGTGAATAAGAGAAAGAACTATTTATTTCCAAACTAATACAATACAAGACTTGAAGAAGGTGGGTTAGGTTGAATCGAGCTGAGTTATATTGAATTGATCTCAATCTAAATGAATCAACTGCAGGTCATACCGTTGGTTTTTAAACTAAAATTATCTTTTTCTGAAAGCATCCCTGAAACCATCCTTTAACAAGAACTAAGAAACATCTATCTGTAATTTCTTTTTGGGAACAGTCAACATTTTGTAAGATTTGATTTAAGAATGGTTTCCTCATGTTAGGTATTTGCATATCTATTATTTTCTGTTAGAACCACAAATAAAATAATTTTCTTGATGCGCTTCTTGTTAGCATCAGATTCCACAACTAGATTCCCAAGATGTAGGAGGGCGGAGGCCATGCCTATTGTGTTTACCCCTCCAACCCAGAACAGGACTAGTTTTGTGGCTGGTGTAGAAAACTGCTAATAACTATTTAACAATGGATTAATTAATGAATGAAAATAACTAGAAAAATAAGTTAGTCATAATTATGTAGTTATCATGGCACCTGAAGGAAAAACTTAGACAAAGGAAAATGTTAGTTTTTATATTTATGCTTGAGGAAGTTGCAGTAGATGTCACTTCTCTCAATACTATCCCCTAGTTTTCAGTTTGTAGAAGTTGTTGATTTCTTTGAAGTGCACTATTCATTACTGACATTGGTATTTACAACGGGAACAAACTTGAGAATGTGCCAATGTGTTAGGGCATCAAATATGTATACTGGAACAAATGGAATAGAACTGAGTCTTTTAGCCTTGACAATGGACAAAGTTTTTAGCTTTGAAAGTAGATCTTATATATCCAATTTATAGGTGAAGAAACTGACACCCAGAGCGGTTAAGGAGCTTGTTCAAGGTGAATGGCAGGGCTGATGTGGAAGCAGGCACATCTGTCCCACCTAGTGGCCTGCAAATGTTCTGCTCCGCGGGCACCCATGCCCTTATTGAGATTGGATATCACCCTGTACCTCAACAGAGTATAAATAAAAATAGGACTCCAAAACTCCTATTCTCTGCAATCTTCTCTTTTCCATTTCATTACATTTTAGGAAACCTGAATACAATCCAGGATCTCCTTTATGTTAGCCATATCATATTCTATAAGGCATTGATCTCCTCTGAGCTTCTGTTTCTTTATTCATAAAAACGAGGATAACAGTACCTACTTTATTAGATTCTTGTGAAGATTAAACAGAACATCTCATGAAAGGTAACACAATACCCAGCACCCAGGAAACATTGTTCAAATCTGAATCTGTTATGAATTCCATATATTCTCTTGATATTCAGTATTCGATCCATATTTCCCAAACACTATCTTGAAATCCATTGTCTAGCCCTTTCTTCAACATCAAAACAGTTGGGATCTATGAAGTCGGTTTTACCTTGCTCACTGTCTCCCCACAGCACCCTACTGGGATTGAGCCTCAGTTGCCCAGCATGAGTGGTAACTGCTAGACAGCATATGCTTTATTGGTTTCTGAGCCTTTCAAATCCACATTTCCCCACCTTCCTATGCTGCTTCCTGAGATTCACCATGTAAACTAATGCCTGGTTCTGGTTAAGGAGAACCCAATTGAAACAGGGGATATATTCATAAATTACCTCCTCTCTCCCAGCAGGTTCAAGCTTCTCTCTCCACAGTAGCCTTCAACTTTTTGTGTCCCAAGGTGGTATGACTGTCAGGAAGAAAGTATTCAGAAACCTCTGGTTGCGCCATATTAGACCCTGAAAGGTGCCTTACTTCACTCTTTCTGAACATTTACCTAATTGCCGTCCCTTCCCATATGAATGTATCTGCTCTGTGAATCATGGGTTCCTTGCTCTTTCTCTTGTGATTCTGCTCTTTTTCAGTCTTTCATTCCCTTGTTCTCATGACCCCAGCCCCTGACTAGGGATCCCTAATTCCCTGCCATCCAAACTCAGGCAATAGCTCAGAGGTTGCTCGAGGGAGTCATGAAATTTTGTGCCACAGCAGGCCTCCACAGTTAAAAGTCATGGTGGACAATTCAGACCATAGACGTGCCATTTAAAGGAGCACCAAACAACTGTCTGGGAAGCAAATCCTGGAGGCATCAAGAACCAGGCTGGACACAAGGTGGCATCAAGTTTTAGGCACAATGGAAATCCAGAGAAGTGATTCTCCCAACTTCCCTTACGGCAATGAGAATTTCAAGGACCAGGCATCTGGTTTCTTGAGTAGTTAGTTCATTCAGCATTACTTATGAAACATTCATGATCTTAAAAGGTAAAATAAGAACCAACATTAACCAGTACCAATTATAAAAAGTGACGTAATCTTCAGATTAGCATGCTGCCAAAGTAAAGAAAACTGCCTCCCTCCGCTTTTCCTTCACAAAGAAATAATAAACATTGTGTAATAAGATTTTAGGTTACCAGGTGGATTTTACCAAGATGAACCAAAGAACATTCCTTCTGAAGTATATTTTTTTTAAGTTATGAATGCCTTTTTCTTTACAAAGTTTAATATATGGTAGGATATGAAAATAATATATTCTACCCAGTATTCATTACACTCATTGGAATTCTAATACACTTTTCTAAAATATTGCTTTACTAAAAATTCAGTTGTAAGTGGAAGTATATGGAAAATTCCCAGAACTTAAGCATATGAGTTTAAATTGGCATTGGACCTACTGTGCTTTTATTTACTTATATAAAAACTCAAGTTATGAAAATATTGGCAAAATGATTTTAACATCTAATAGGCAAGGCAAAATAAACATGTCTGTTAAGCTTTTTTTTTTTTTTTTTTAAGCTCTTACATTCCTGAGAGATTTTGGTATGTTTGAAAATTAGTTACAAAATTAAGCAGCTATAAATAGGAAGATAAACAGTTCTAGAGTCAGGAAGTGCTGGGTTCCATTTCCAGTTCCGCTCACAATGCATGTGGTTTCACAGGCATTGGTATAAACTTGTCAAAGAGCCTGGGACGCAGGGACACAGGACATAGCATGAAGCCTGAGTGGTAGTTCAGTGAGGACTGACTGGTGACAAAAGGAGGTGGAGAAGTCTAGTATAGTGTCTGACATCTAGTATGTGCTCACAGCACATTGCTTTACTGGACAAACAACCCAAATTTATGAATAGCTCTAATTGGTTATGGTCAAGACTTAGCTAAAATAACAAAGAACCCCCCCAAACAGTGATGTAAAAACCTTTAAGTGTATCTCTCTTGTATAACAACACTTAGGTGAACAGAGCAGGCTAGCAAGGAGCAAGGTTCCTTCCTTCTTGTCTAGTGCATCCTCTGCTACAAGACGGGAGCTGGGTCAAAGCCACCCACGCGTACCAGCATGGGTAAAGGAGAAAGGAGAGAGAAGCATATGCTCGATGTTTTAAGGCCCCCATCCAGAGTAGCAACTATCACTTCCACTCAAATCCCAAGAGTGGAACTTAGTCCCAAGGCCACCAGTATCTGCAAAGGAGGCTCAGAAATATCACCTGTAGAAGGACAGCCATGAACCAAGACATGGCATAGCTTTTAAGGAAAAATGTGGGGAAAAAACTTGGTGTATAACTCCTTTTACACACCTATTATGAGGAGTTTGTCCCCCTCGAATTCCTCTAAGTATCACCCAAGTATGTGTGTGTACCTCACCCATTTGCAGGCACATTCATCTGCTCTCCAAGGGGCGTCCTCAGAGTCTCATCGGTACCGGACGCAGCTCAAGGTCTAGGTTCTCTAGGTAATGGACAATCTAGCTGTTCATTGTCCAATAACCTATAAGCTAAAAGGGCAGTTATCTGTGTCCCCTTCACATCTCCATACCCACGCGGGGGAGTGGAGCAGGAACAGCATCTCTACCATAAAGACCACAGTTAGGAAAAGGGAAGAACGAAATGCAAATTCACTGATGCTCCTTAAAATCTACTCTTGTAAGCAATTTCCACAATAGCCAAACTATGGAAAGAACCTAGATGTCCATCAACAGATGAATGGATAAAAAAGATGTGGTATCTATATACAATGGAATACTATGCAGCCATCAAGGGAAATGAAATCTTGCCATTTGCAACAACGTGGATGGAACTAGAGGGTATTATGCTGAGCGAAATAAGTCAATCAGAGAAAGACAGTTATCATATGATCTCTCTGATATGAAGAATTTGAGAGGCAGGGCAGGGGGTCGTGGGGGGTGGGGGATGGAAATGAAACAAGATGGGATCAGGAAGGAGACAAACCATAAGAGACTCCTAAATTCACAAA
>JAPYYM010002880.1:0-11780 GCA_028534135.1 Potos flavus
GGATATTGGTCTGTAATTCTCCTTTTTGATAGGGTTTTTGTCTGGTTTGGGGGTCAAGGTAACACTGGCCTCATAAAATGAGGTTGGAAGTTTTCCTTCCCTTTCTTTTTTGGACCAGTTTCAGGAGTATAGGTATTAATTCTTCTTTAAATGTTTGGTAGAATTCCACTGGGAAGCCATCTGGCCCAGGGCTCTTGTTCCTTGAGAGATTTTTGATGACTGCTTCAATTTCTTTACTGGTTATGGGTCTGTTGAGGTTTTCTATTTCTTCTTGGTTCAGTTTTGGTAGTTTGTATGTCTCTAGGAATACATGCATTTCTTCCAGATTGTCTAATTTGATGGTATATGGTGGCTCATAATGTGTTCTTACAATTGTTTCTATTTCTTTGGTGTTGATTATGATCTCTCCTCTTTCATTCATGATTTTATTAATTTGGGTCCTTTCTCTTTTCTTTTTGATAAGTCTGGCTGGGGTTTATCAATCTTATTAATTCTTTCAAAGAACCAGCTCAGAGTTTCATTGATCTGTTCTGCTGTTCTTTTGGTTTCTATTTCATTGATTTCTTCTCTGATCTTTATTATTCCTCTCCTCTTGCTGGGTTTAGGCTTTATTTGCTGTTCTTTCCAAACTTCTTTAGGTGTACACTTAGGTTGTGTATTTGAGACCTTTCTTATTTCTTCTGGAAGGCTTGTATTGCTATATATTTTCCTCTTAGGACCACCTTTGCTGCATCCCAAAGATTTTGAACAGTAGTGCTTTCATTTTCATTTGTTTCCATGATTTTTTTAAATTCTTCTTTAATTTCCTGGTTGACCCATTCATTCTTAAGTAGGATGCTCTTTAGCCTCCATGTATTGGAGTTCTTTCCAACTTTCCTCTTGTGGTTGAGTTCTAGTTTCAAACCATTGTGGTCTGAAAATACGCAAGGAATGATCCCAATCTTTTGGTACTGGTTGAGACCTGATTTGTGACCCAGAATGTGATCTATTCTGGAGAACATTTCATGTGCACTAGAGAAGAATGTGTATTCTGTTGCTTTGCGTTGGAATGTTCAGAATATATCTGTGACATCCATCTGGTCCAGTGTGTCATTTAAAGCCTTTATTTCCTTGTTGATCTTTTGCTTAGATCATCTGTCCATTTCCAGTGAGAGCCCTACTATTATTGTATTATTGTTGATGTGTTTCTTTGACCGTGTTATTAATTGGTTTATATCATAGGCTACTCCCATGTTAGGGGCATAGATATTTTAAATAGTTAGATCTTGTTGGACAGACCCTTTAATATGATATAGTGTCCTTCCTAATCTCTTATTATAGTCTTTAGTTTAAAATCTAATTTGTCTGATATCAGGATTGCCACCACAGCTTTTTTTGATGTCCATTAGCATGACAAATTGTTTTCCACCCCTCACTTTAAGTCTAGAGGTGACTTTCAGTCTAAAATGAGTCTCCTGCAGACAGATGCATCTTGTTTTTTTATCCATTCTGATACTCTGTGTCTTTTGATTGGGGCATTTAGCCCAATTACATTCAGGGTAACTATTGAAAGATATGAATTTAGTGCCATTGCATTGCCTATAGGTGACTGTTACTGTATATTGTCTCTGTTCCTTCCTGGTCTAGGTTACTTTCAGGCTCTCTCTTTGCTTAGAGGACACCTTTGAATATTTCCTGTAGAGCTTGTCTGCAAATTCTTTTTTGTGTTTGTTTTTCCTGGAAGCCTTTTTTCACTTCTTCTACTTTCCATGACAACCTAGCTGGATATAGTATTCTTGGCTGCATATTTTTCTCATTTAGTACTCTGAATATATCATGCTTGTCCCATCTGGCCTACCAATCTCTGTGGAATGATCTGCTGCCAATCTAATATTTCTACCCTTGTAGGTTACAGACCTCTTGTCCTGAGTTGCTTTCAGGATTTTATTTTATTTTTTCTGAGACTTGTACGTTTTACTATTAGATGACAGGGTGTTAACCTATTTTTACTGATTTTGAGGGAGGTTCTCTGTGCCTCATGTATTTTGATATGAGTTTCCTTCCCCAAATTAGAGAATTTCTATACTGTAATTTGCTCCAATAAAGCTTATGCCCTTCTCTATCATCTTCTTCTGGGATTCCAATTATTCTAATATTGTTTTGTCTGATGGTATCACTTAGCTCTCAAATTCTCCCTTGTGATCCAGTAGTTGTTTTTCTCTCTTTTTCTCTGCTTCTTTATTCTCCATCATTTGGTCCTCTATATAACTAATTCTCTCTTATGACTCATTTATCCTAGCAGTTAGAGCCTCCATTTTTATTGTACCGCATTAATAGATTTTTTATTGTATTTTTTTAAGTGTTCCAAGAGTCGTTGTTCATGCGCCACACCAAGTGCTCCATGCAATATGTGCCCTCCTTGATACCCATCACCAGGCTCACCCAACACCCCTCTCCCCTCCAAAACCATCAGTTTGTGTCTCATAGTACACAGTCTCTCATCGTTCAACTCTCCCTCCGATTTCCCCCAATTCACCCATCCTTTCCTTCTACAATGTCCTCCATGTTTCTCATTATGCTCCACACATAAGGGAAACCATATGATAATTGACTCTCTGCTTGACTTATTTCACTCAGCATAATCTTCCAGTTCCATCCACGTTAATACAAAAGTTGGGTGCTCATTCCTTTCTGATAGAGACATAATACTTCATTGTATATATGTGCCATATCTTTGTTATCCATTCATCTGTCGAAGGGAATCTTGGATCTTTCCACAGTTTGGTGATTGCGGCCATTGCTGCTATGAATATTGGGGTACATGTGTCAATTCTTTGTATTGCTTCTGCATCTTTGGGGTAAATACCCAGTAGAGCAATGGCAGGGTCATAGGGTAGCTCTATTTTTAATTTCTTCAAGAATCTCCACATTGTTTTCCAAAGTGGCTGCACCAACTTGCATTCCCACCAACAGTGGAAGGGGGTTCCCCTTTCTCTACATCCTCTCCAACATTTGTTATTTACTGTCTTTTTTATTTTAGCCATTCTAACTGGTGTGAGGTGGTATCTCAGTGTGGTTTTAATTTGAATCTCCCTGATGGCTAATGATGATAAGCCCTTTTTCCTTTACTTTTTTTTCAAGATTTTTTATTTATTTATTTGACAGAGAGAGAGAGATCACAAGTAGGCAGAGAGGCAGGGAGAGAGAGGGGGGGAAGCAGGCTCCCCACTGAGCAGAGAGCCCGATGCAGGGCTTGATCCCAGGACCCTGTGATCACGAACTGAGCAGAAGGCAGAGGCTCTAACCTACTGAGGCACCCAGGAGACCGATGATGAACACTTTTTCATGTGTGTGTTAGCCATTTGTATGTCTTCTTTGGAGAAGTGTCTGTTCATGTCTTCTGCCCATTTTTTGACGTGATTAACTGTTTTGTGAGTGTTGAGTTTGAGGAGTTCCTTATAGATCTTAGATATCAGACCTTTGTCTGTGGTGTCATTTGCAAATTTTTTCTCCCATTCCACAGGTTGCGTGTTTGTTTTGTTGACTGTTTCCTTTGCTGTACAGAAGCTTATTATCTAGATGAAGTCCCAAAAGTTCATCTTCATTTTTGTTTCCTTTGCATTTGGAGACACGTCCTGAAAGAAGTTGTGGTGGCCGATGTCAAAGAGATTACTGCCTATGTTCTCCTCTAGGATTTTAATAGATTCCTGCCTCACATTAAGGTCTTTTATCCATTTCGATTTTATCTCTGTGTATGGTGTAAGGGAATGGTCACGTTTCGTTCTTCTACATATAGCTGTCCAATTTTCCCAGCACCATTTATTGAAGAGACTGTCTTTTTTCCACTGGATATTTTTTCCTGCTTTGTTGAAGATTATTTGACTGTAGAGTTGTGGGTCCATATCTGGGCTATCTACCCTGTTCCACTGGTCCATGTGTCTGTTTTTGTGCCAGCGCCATGCTGTCTTGGTGATCACTGCTTTGTAGTAAAGCTTGAAATCAGGCAATGTGATGGCCCCAGCTTTGTCTATCTTTTTTAACATTTCCTTAGCAATTCGAGGTCTCTTCTGGTTCCATACAAATTTTAGAATTGTTTGTTCCAGCCCTTTGAAAAGTGCTGGTGAAATTTTAATTGGGATGGCATTGAAAGAATAGATTGCTCTGGGCGGTATAGACATTTTAACAATGTTTACTCTTCTGATCCATAAACATGGAATTCTTTTCCATCTTTTTGTGTCTTCTTCAATTTCTTTCATGAGTGTTCTGTAATTCCTCAAACATATCCTTTACTTCTTTGGGTAGATTTATTCCTAGGTATCTTATAGTTCTTAGTGCTATTGTAAACGGAATCAATTCTCTAATTTCCGTTTCCATATTTTCATTGTTAGTGTATAAGAAATCAACTGATTTCTGCTCATTGATTTTGTATTCTGCCACATTACTGAATTGCTGTATGAGTTCTAGTAATTTGGGGATGGAGTATTTTGGGTTTTCCATATAAAGTATCATGTCATCTGCGAAGAGAGAGTTTAACTTCTTCTTTTCCAATTTGAATACCTTTTATTTCTTTTTGTTGTCTGATTGCTGTCGCTAGGACTTCTAGTACTATGTTGAACAAGAGTGGCAAGAGTGGGCATCCTTGTCGTGTTCCTGATCTCAAAGGGAAGGCTCAGCTTTTCCCCATTGAGAATGATATTCGCTGAAGGCTTTTCATAGATGGATTTTATGAGATTGAAGAATGTTCCTTCTATCCCTATACTTTGGAGAGTTTTAATCAGGAACGGGTGCTGAATTTTGTCAAATGCTTTTTCTGCATCCATTGAGAGGGCCATGTGGTTCTTCTCTCTTCTCTGATTGATTTGTTCTATCACATTGATTGATTTGTGATTGTTGAACCACCCTTGCATCCCAGGGATAAATCCCACCTGGTCATGTTGAATAATCCTTTTAATGTGCTGTTGGATCCTATTAGCTAGGATCTTGTTGAGAATCTTGGCATCCATATTCATCAGGGATATTGTTCTGAAATTCTCCTTTTTGATGGAGTTTTGCCTTGTTTGGGGATCAGGATAATGCTGGCATCATGGAAAGAGTCTGGAAGTTTCCTTTCTGTTTCTATTTTTTGAAACAGTTTCAGGAGAATAGGTATTATTTCTTCTTTCAGTGTTTGGTAGAATCCCCCAGGGAATACCTCAGGTCCTGTATTCTTGTCTTTTGGGAGGTTTTTGATCACTGCTTCAATCTCATTGCTGGATATTGGTCTATTCAGGTTGTCCATTTCTTCCTGTTTCAGTCTTGGAAGTTTATAGGTTTCCAAGAATGCATCCATTTCTTCTAGGTTGTTTAACTTATTGGCATATAGCCACTGATAATAATTTCTGATGATCGTTTCTATTTCCTTTGTATTAGTTGTGATCTCTCCCCTTTCATTCATAATTTTGTTAATTTGGGCCCTCTCTCATTTCTTTTGGATGAGTTTGGGCAGTGGCTTGTCGATCTTATTGATTCTCTCAAAAACCAACTTCTGAATTCGTTGATGTGTTCTACTGTTTCTCTAATTTTTAACTCAATCTCTGCTCTAATCTTGATTATTTCCCTTACTGTGTGTGGGGTTGGCTTAATTTGTTGTTGATTTTCCAGTCCTTTAAGGTGTATAGAGTGTTGGTCTAATCGGGATTTTTCATTTTTTTGAGTGAGGCTTGTATGGCTATGTATTTCCCCCTTAGAACCGCCTTTGCCGTGTCCCATAGGTTTTGGATTGATATGTCTTCATTCTCTTTGGTTTCCATGAATTGTTTTTTGTTTTTTGTTTTCTTTTGTTTTGTTTTTTGTTTCCATTAATTGTTTAATTTCTTCTTTGATTTCCTGTTTGACCCAAGCATTCTTGAGCAGGTTGGTCTTTAGCTTCCAAGTGTTTGAACTCCTTCCAAACTTTTTCATGTGGTTGAGTTCCAGTTTCAAAGCATTGTGGTCTGAGAATATGCAGGGAATCATCTCAAACTTTTGGTATCGGTTGAGTCCTGATTTGTGACCCAGTAGGTGGTCTATTGTGGAGAAAGTTCCATTTTTGCTTGAGAAGAATGAGTATTGTGTTGTTTTAGGATGGAATGTTCTGTGTATATATATATATGAGGTCCATGTGTTCAAGTTATCATTCAAAGCTCTTGTTTCTTTATTGATTTTCTGTTTAGATGATCTGTTACTGAGAGTGGTGTGTTAAGATCTCCTACAATTAATGTATTCATATCAATATGACTCTTTATTTTGATTAACAGTTGGCTTAAGTAGTTGGCTGCTCCTATATAGGGGGCATAAATGTTTACAATTGTTATATCTTCTTGGAGGATAGAACCTTTAAGAAATGATGTAGTGTCTTTCTGTATCTCTGACTACAGTCTTTAGCTTAAAGTCTAATTTGTCTTATATGAGAATCACTACCCCAGCTTTCTTTTGAGGCCCATTGGCATGAAAGATGGTTCCCCATCCCTTCACTTTCAGTGTGGATGTATCCTTAGGTTCCAAATATGTCTCTTGTAGACAATATATGGACCAGTCCTGTCATTTTATCCAGTCCGCAACTCTGTGTTGTTTTATGGATGCATTTAGGCCATTCACGTTGAGAATGATTATTGAAAGATAAGTTTTTATTGACATCATGTTGTCTGTGAAGTCCTTGTTTCTATAGATTGTAAGTTCCTGTTCTATGTCACTCATGGGTTCTTTCTACTTTTATAGAACCCCCTTCAATATTTCTTGTAGTGCTGGCTTGGTGGTCACATACTCTTTTAATCCTTGTCGGTCTTGGAAGCTCTTTATCTCTCCATCCATTTTGAATGTGAGCCTTGCTGGATAAAGTATTCTTGGCTGCATGTTTTTCTTATTTAGTGCCCTGAATATGTCTTGCCAGCCCTTTCTGGCTTGCCAGGTTTCTGTGGACAGGTCTGATGTTATTCTGATGGGTCTTCCTCTATACGTAAGGGATCTCTTCCCCCTAGCTGCTCTCAGGACCTCTTGTCTAAAATTGTAATTTGCAAATATTTCAATTATATGTCTAGCTGATTTTCTTGACACGTTGATCTTGGTGGGCGTCCTTTCTGCCTCTAGGACATAACACATGCTCCATTCCCCATGTTGGGGAAATTTTCATTCAATATTTAGTCAGCTATATCTTCTATTCTTCTGTCTTTCTCTACCCCTTCATGGATTCCAGAAATTCTGACATTGGAACGTTTCATGGCATCATATTTCCCTCTGTTTGTGCTCATGGTTCCTAAGCAGTTTGTTCCAGCCGTCCTCCTGAACTTTCCTCTCAACCTTTTTATCCTCTAGATCACTAATTCTATCCTCTGTCTCCATCACTCTAGCTGTTAGACTATTTAGATTAGATTGGATCTCACCGATATCATTTTTTTACATCTGCCATACTGGTTCTCAGTTCTGTCCTTAGAGATTCTATGTTATAATCAATGTTTTTCTCCATCCTGGCCATTGCCTGGATAATTGTTACCCTGAATTCCCTTTGTGACATACTGTTTATGTCCATGTCCAATAGTTCTGAGGGAGAGGGCGCAGTCTCTGGGTTTTTCCTATGTTGGGTGTTCCTCCTCCTAGTCATTTCAATGAGAGGTGGATGAGAGGACATGTAATTGAATATATCAACTATGAATCAGGCCCAGTGCACCCCAGAAGGTTTTGGAGCCATTGGAATTTACCACCAAAATGAAAAAATAAAGACAAAAAACGAGAAAGAGAGAAAGAGAAAAGAAGAAATCCCAGCCAGAATGGCCCCCCCAAAAAAAGATTTATAAGGTATATACAAAAGTAAATGACCAGAAATAAAAAAAAACTAGTCAGAATGAACCCCAAGAATAAGATTTATGTAATTCCAGAACAAAAGAAAAAACACAGAAACACTGACAGAAGGGTAATATGGGAGGTAGGTTATAACTCCTCGATGCAGGCAAAGAAGGTTATTTCGGGTCTTCCTGGGTTTACCGTTGTTTTAAGCACCTAGTTAATGTTAAGTACTTTTAAAAAAAATTAAAATACCGAGAAATGTGAGAACAAGTGAATAAGAAAAAGAAAGAAAGAAAGAAAGAAAGAAAGAAAGAAAGAAAGAAAGAAAGAAAGAAAGAAAGAAAAAACTTGTATCTATGAAATATGCAGGTTTTAGGGTATTATCAGGAGCTTAATATATTGATTTCTCCTGATGTTGGGATTATAGTTTTATGGAGACCCTGTGTTTATTGTCCTCTTGTTTTTGGCTTGTCTTTTGGGGGTGGGTCCTGCCGCATTGTTTTCCAGTCAATCTTGCTTGGGTTGAGTCGCCCTGCCCCCCAATCAGAGGGCTGGGCTCTGTGGAAACCGGTTTCTCAGACTTTTGATCTCTGGGGATTCTTGCACTTTTGTAGCTTTTTCGTCTTTTCAGTGAGTCCAAGCAAGGAATCTGCCAGTACCCAGACCTCTGCGTCAGAGAGAAGCCTCAGTCTGCTCCCCTCTGCAATCTCTGCTCACACCGCAGCCTGTCACAGGTGGTGCGCACTGCCAGCCACTGTCCTCGCTAACCTCTGCTCCCTAGCGTGACCACAGCTGGGAGCGATATTGGCCTAGGAAATTCGCTTCTGGTGCCACGTTCTCTCTGGCCCAGGTGAGAGTGCCCAGACCCTGTGGCAGGCAGTGGGCATCCTGTGGTTCTAGAGACAGCCGGCCAGGGCTCTCACCTGGTCTCTAAGGCGCTTGGAGGAGTGTGCACCCACCCACTACATGTGCAAGGGGCCCCAGGTATGCTCAGATTCCTGCCCCAAATCTGGCTGCCAAGTTCTCCCCGGTGCCGGGGAGCACCCAGACCTTGCGGCAGGTGGCAGACTTCCTGTGGTCTTAGAGTCCACCGGCCAGGGCTCTCACCTGGTCTCTTAGGAGCTTGCAGGAGTGCTCCCAGTCCACGGAGTGCTGCACACAGAGAAAAGTTGCAGGGTCATGGACCACACCAGGCTCTCTAAGGCACTTGCAGGAGTGCGCCTCGCCCACGAAATGGTGCAAGGGGCAGAAAGCTGCAGGTTCATGAACTACGAACTGGACCGCCACCAGTCTCTCTTTGGAGCAGGTGATGTCCTTCCTGGGAACGTGGGCTTACGCCCGTGCCCATAACCACCCACTTCCACTAGTTGCTCCCTAAGATCTTTAGCTCTTTTTAAGTGTTTTTAACTGGACTCTAAGTTAATGCTGGTCCCCAAACACAGGGCACTTTCCTTTGGGGTATTACTGTCCTTGGGTCTCTTCTGGTGGCTCCCTCCCCCTTCTGTTTATCCTCCAATATATGTTCAAGTGTTCCCACTCTGATTTACCTCTCCACTGCTATTTTCTGTGCCTGTAGAGATCCAGAATTGAAAAATCTTACTTCTCAGGCTGATTTAATGGGTGTTCAGCGTGTTCTGGTAGATATCCAGCTCACTTTAGGGGACCGTTTGTAACAGGGTCTCCTACTTCTCTGCCATCTTGCCCTCCTTAAGGACCATAGTGTCTTTATCCATTTATCTGTTGAAGGGCATCTTGGCTCTTTCCATAGCTTGACTATTGTGGATATTGCTGCTATGAACATTAAGGCACATGTGCCCTCTTTTTTTCACTGCATCTGTATCTTTGGGGTATTTTCCCAGTAGTGCAATTGCCGGGCCATACCGAAGCTCAATTTTTAACTTTTTGAGGAACCTCCACACTGTTTTCCAAAGTGGCTATACCAACTTGCATTCCCACCAACAGTGTAAAAGGGTTCCCCTTTCTCTACAACCTATCCCACATTTGTTGTTTCTTGCCTTGTCAGTTGTCATTCTAACTGGTGTAAGGTAGTATCTCAGTGTGGTTTTGATTTGAATTTCCCTTATGGCCGATGATGATGAACATTTTTTCATGTGTCTGTTGGCCATTTATATATCTTTCTTTGGAGAAGTGTCTGTTCATGTCTTCTGCTCATTTTTTTGACTTATTTGTTTTATGACTGTCAAGTTTGAGAAGTTCTTTATAAATCTTGGATATCAGCTCTTTATCTGTAGTGTCAGTTGCAAATATATTCTCCCATTCTGTGGGTTGCCTCTTTGTTTTGTTGACTGTTTCTTCTGCTGTGCAGAAGCTTTTTATCTTGCCGAAGTCCCAAAAGTTCATTTTCACTTTTGTTTCTCTTACCTTTGGAGATGTGTCTTAAAAGAAGTTGCTGTGGCCAATGTCAAAGACGTTACTGCTTATGTTCTCCTCTAAGACTTTGATGGATTCCTGTTGAGGAATTCCTTTGAGATTGATGGATTCTCACATTGAGGTCTTTTATCCATTTCTTTATCTTTGTGTATGGTGTAAGCAAATGGTCAAGTTTCATTTTTCTCTATATAGCTGTCCAATTTTCCCAGCACTATTTATTGAAGAGACTGTCTTTTTTCCATTGGATATTTTTTTCCTGCTTTGTCGAAAATTAGTTAATCATAGAGTTAAGAGTCTATATCTGGGCTCTCTATTGTTTTCCATTGATCTATGTGTCTATCACATAGATAAATAAAATCTTTTAAAAAATCAACAGGTGTAGACCAGCGCCAAGACATATTGTAGTTAAATTTTCAAAATACAGAATTAAGCAAAAAATCCTAAAAGCAGCAAGTCAAAAGACGTCCATATCTTACAAGGGAAGAACCACAAGGCTAGCTGCAGATATATGAAACTTGGCAAATGAGAAGTGAGTGACAAGATATATTCAACAAGATGATTGGGAAAAATGTACCACCAAGAATATGTTATCCAGCAGAGATATCATTCAGAATAGAAGGAAAGATAGTTTCCCTGACCAACAAAAACTAAAAGAGATTGTGATTGTGTCCACTGAACCAACTGTGTAAGAAATATTACAGGAAATTCCTTGAATAGAAAGAAAAGACCCCAGATGTGACAAAGACAGGAAATGAATAGAGAAAATCTCCAGAAAAAAATAAGAAAACAAGTAATAACATGGCACTGAATACAATCTATCAATAATTAATCTGAATATAAATGAAATAAACGCTCTAGTCAAAAGACATAGGATGTTAGAATGGGAACAAAAATCTACAAGAGACTCATTTTAGACCTAAAGACATCTGCAGATTGAAAGTGAGGTAATGGAGCAAAGTTGTCATGCAAATGGACTTCAAAAGAAAGCTGGAGTAGCAATGTTTATATCAGACATTATATTTTAAGCTGAAGATTGTAACAAGAGATGGAGAAGGAGACTATATCATAATAAAAGAGTCTATCCAACAAGATCTAACAATTCCAAATATTTTTGCCTCCAACTTGAGAGAACCCATATACATAAAAACAATAACAAACATAAAGGAACTCATTGATAATCTTACAATTTTAGTAGAGGCCTTTAACATCCCACTTACGACAATGGACAGATTATCTACGCAGAAAATCAACAAATAAACAATGGTTTCGAATGACACCCTGGACTAGATGGATTTAACACATATATGCAGAATATTTCATTCTAAAGCAGCAGAATATACAATCTTTTCTAGTGCACATAGGCATTCTCCGGAATAGATCACATACTGGGTCACAAATCAAGCCTCAACAAGTACAAAAAGATTGAGATCATTCTATGCATATTTTCAGACCACAATGCTATGAAACTTGAAGTCAACCACAAGAAAAAATTTGGACAGACAACACATATATGGAGGTTAAACAACACGTTACCAAAGAACGAATGGATCAACCAGAAAATTAAAGAAGAAATTTTGAAAAAGTACATGGAAACAAATGAAAATGAAAACCCA
>JAPYYM010002881.1:0-11780 GCA_028534135.1 Potos flavus
AAAAAAAAAAAAATAGGGAGAGAATAGTTGCAGCATCAAAAGCGAACAAGGGATTAATATCTAGGTCATTGCTGTCCACTAAAAACATAATAGGAGCCACATGTGTAACTTAAAATATTCTAGTAATCACATTTAAAAATAAAGAAGAAGTGAAATTAATTTTAATAGTATGTTTTACCCAATGAACCCCAAATATTGGCATCTCAATGTGTAATCCAAAAAGAAAATTTTAATGAGATATTTAAAAATTTTTCTATACTAGGTACTTGAAATCTGGTGTGTGCTCTATACTTACAGGATATCTCGGTTTAGACAGTAAATTTTCATTGAAGTACACGATTTATATTTGTTTTCCTACAAAGTTGACTCACATGCCGCAGTTATTCCAAACATACCTAAAATTTTTCCAATAAGTATATTAAGTTCCAAAAGGTATCTTCCCTTAATATTTGCATTCATGTTGACAAAAGTGGTTTATTTTTAGAAGAACTGATTTGACCCCGAAGCAAAAGCATATCTGAACCAAGTTAAGTAAATTCACTGTTGTGACTACTTAGTATTATTAACATTGAGTTCAATGGGGGTATTGCATAATTAGAAAAGTAATTCTAAATTTACCAATATAATAAAACATTCTTCAAATTTTTTCTCATGAGTTTCTTTTTTGCAATCAAATTACATAATGGCATTGATTATAGTTAGAGTCTCCTCCACTTTCATATTAGAAAAGTGTGTAAAATCATAATTGTCCATTTGTATTATGAAGCATTTCAATCTCAACAAAGATTCTTATACCTGTCTAACTGGTCAAAACCTTTCTTTTAGAGTTGTTTTTTTTTTTTAAAGATTTTATTGATTTATTTATTAAGAGAGCACAGACAGGCAGAGTGGCAGGCAGAGGCAGAGGGAGAAGCAGGCTCCCTGCCGAGCAAGGAGCCTGATGCGGGACTCGATCCCAGGACCCTGGGATCATGACCTGAGCCGAAGGCAGCTGCTTAACCAACCGAGCCACCCAGGTGTCCCCTTCTTTTAGAGTTTTAAATTTAATTATTTCATATGTAGTTTGGTATCTGTGGGAAAACATAAATGACACTGCCGTTTTCTGTCTTAACTTATCAAATATTTAGCAAGCATTCCTCTGTTTTATGAAAATCTTAAGTTGGACTTAACAGTATGTTTTTATTTTATTTATTTATTTTAAAAGATTTATTTATTTATTTATTTGAGAGAAGGCATGCATGCATGAACCAGGGGAGGGGCAGAGGGAGAGGTAAAACCAGAGAAGCACACTCCCACTGAGCGTGGAGCCAGATGTGGAGTTCAGTCTCACGACCATGAGATCGTTACCCTGAGATCATGACCCCGAGATCATGACCCTGAGCCGAAATCAAGAATTGGACACTTAACTGACAGAGCCACCCAGGCGCCCCAACGGTATTTTTATAAAATCCTTCCATGACTCAATAGACAAGCACTGGCCACAGACACTGACAAGATCACTAATATTATGGTCTTCTATTTCTTTCGACAGTGCCATAAATTGAAAATGATTCATAGCATTTGTACATTTATACCAAATAACTTTTATTTTTTATTTTTTTAATGATTTTATTTATTTATTTGAGAGAGAGAGAGCATGAGAGGGGAGAGGTCAGAAGGAGAAGCAGACTCCCTGCAGGGAGCCCAATGTGGGACTCGATCTTGGGAATCCAGGATCATAACCTGAGCCAAAGGCAGTTGCCCAACCAACTGAGCCACCCAGGGGCACCACCGAATAACTTTTAAACAAGTAGACCCATAACACTTTTCATAGAGTCTGCTTCAGAAAACCGAGCACAAGTATTTTCAATATATTATCCTTTGGAATGAGGCAGTAAAGGAACAACAGCCACTTGTTTTAAAATTCCAATAAAATCTGAATTTGGGGCCTAAGAGAAATGGACAACTATGTGTCATGTTAGAAACACACTTTTTATGTCTAGCTGAAATTCTTCTTTGAAGATTATAAGAGATTAAAAAATATCTGCACCACAAGTTCATTCCCCCCTTCCCACCCCCGATTTGATAAGACTTCATAATTCTGAAAGTCCTGTGAGAAACATATATACCTAAGTATTGATGGACAATGTCTCTTACGTTCACATGACCCATCTAAGTCTAAAAAAAAGTACTTACAATTTGTCAAATTATGAATCAATTGGTATTTGATACTATTTTTTAAATTTTTAAAAAAAAGATTTTATTTATTTTTTTGACAGAGAGCGAGAGAGTGGCAGAGGGAGAGGGAGAAGGAGGCTCCCCACTGAGCCAGGAGACCAATGCAGGGCTCGATCCCAGGACCCTGGGATCATGACCTGAGCCAAAGGCAGACACTTAACCGATTGAGCCACCCAGACGCCCCCGATGTTTGATATTATTAGAAAGGTCCATGGGCAATTATTTGGTGGCTTAGTTGTGATCTTTCACTTTTTGTAGAAAATCTCTTAGTCTTTTCTTCAAAAATTTCTAGCAATATTTCCATAACGAAGATAATTTCTTTTACTACATCTCTCAAAAGATGATTTTCTGTTGACAGATTCATGGATGCAAGAACCTGAAACATTTTTTAGCTGATTAATATTATAAACTTAGATTCTGTTAAAAACTATTAAGAGTTTTTTTGTTGGACATTTAATTCCCCCTTCAAGCTAATTTTATTGATACTTTTTTCTATCAAGAGGAAATTTCTTATCAATTTCACTGTGTATTTGCTTAAAATATTTCTTCATATTGTCCAATTTGTTACTTAAAATATTTTTTATAAAACAAATAATTTTCTTCCTTTTGCTGTGTTGCAGCAAATTTTAGTTTCCATTCATTATAAATTTGTGATATACTTTTTTTTCTGGCCCAGTTGTAGTCCTGTTGTCTGTATCTCACTTGATTCTGCATCAGAGGTTGCCTTTATTTCATGCTTAACATCGGTTCATTTAGTTTTTAAGCTAGAAAAAAGGTTTAATTATATTAGAATTAGATAGTAGATATTTAAATCTAATTAACTTTCAGGCAAAGGAAAAGGAGGAGAATTTGTTGCCAGCAGACCTACCTTTAAACAATAGCTAAGGGAGATTCTTTAAAGGGAACGATAACAGCAGACCTAGAACTTCAGAAACAAAGAAAGAAAGGTGGGGTATGGGTAAAAATATGGGTAAACATAATAGACTGTTTCTTCACCTCATGAGTTTTTATAATCATGTTTGATACTTTGTATTAGTTTTCTATATTGTTGATGTAACAAATAGTCTCAAATACAATGGCTTAAATAATGCAAATTTATTATCTTACAATTCTTAAGGTCAGAAGTTTAAAATAAGTATCACCGGGCTAAGATCGAGGTGTCATCAGTGCTGTATTCCTTCTGGAGATTCTAGGGGAGAGTCCATTTCCTTACCTTTCCCAGCTTCCAGCAACCACCAGCTTTCCTTTGTTCTTGGTTTCTTCCTCATCTCAAGGCCAGCAATGTTGGCCAAGTCCTTCTCACACAGTCATTTCTCTGATTCTCTCTTCTGCTTCCCTCTTCCACTTTGAAGGATCTTATGACTATAGTGCCCTCACCTTGAGAAGCTAATATAATCTCTCCATTTTAAGGTCAGCTGATTAGCAACGTTAATTTCATCTGCTGCCTTAATTTCCTTTGCCATGTAACCTAATGTATTTGCTGGTTCTGGGGTTTAGGTTATGGACATCTTTGATGCAGGGGGTTGTTATTCTGCCTACCATGGGATTTAGCTATTATGCCATCAGGTGTGGTGCTTAGTGTATATAGAGGACATACTTAGGACATTACATTTAAAAGGTGAGGAGGGATAAATTATAATGAGAAAAAAGCTAATCCCAAAGGCTATATACTATATTTTTCCATTTCTATAACACTTTTTAAAATAAAAAGAATGTGGGAATGGAGGACATATTGCCAGGGCAAATGGTCGCCAGGCGTTAAGGATGAGGGAGTGCATAGAGGGAAGAGAATAGGTTATAAAAAGGCAACATATGCAGTCTCTGTGATTCTGTAACTGTTGAATATCTTAACTGTGCTGGTGGATACACGAACCTACACAAGTGATAAAGTTGTATAAAACTTAATACATAAACATTCATACACATGAATGCCAGTAAAACTAAGAAATTGGAATACGATCAGTGGGATGTATCAATTTCAATATCCTGGTTGTGGTGTAGGGACTTCAAAGTCAATACATATCTAGAGCACTTAAATTGTTCTTAATTATTTTGGGGGGGGATGAGAAGTATTGGGTTTAATTTGTATATTAATCTCAGTGTCCCTGAGGGTAGCAAGATATTTTAGGATATTGGCCATTTCTTTAGCCTAGGATCTTAAAAAGTGGGTGGCAGAGGCAGGAGGAAGGCAGATGTACTTAACAACACTGGGGATCCCTGCAGTGTTGGAATTATATAGCATCTTGACTGTGGTGATGGATATATAATTCTGCACAGATGATTAAGTTATACAGAACTCAAGATATACACACAGCTACAACACACATATAAACGAGTCCAATGGGGAAATCTGAATATAATCTGTGGATTATATCAGTTTTGATATCCTGGTTGTTATGGTTTTGTAAAATGTTACCATTGGGGAAGACTGGTTATCAGTCTCTTATTTCTTATAACTGCATCTGTATGTACAATTATATCAATAAAAACTTCAATTAAAAGGAGGCACCTGGGTGGCTCAGTCGGTTAAGCAACCAACTCTTGATTTCAGCTCGGTCATGATCTCAGGGTCCTAGGATCAAGCCCCACATCGGGTTCCGTGCTCAGGGCAGAGTCTGCTTGAGGATTCTCTCCTTCTCCCTATGTCCCTTCCCCCTGCTTGTGCTCTCTGTCTTTAAAAATAAATAAATATATTTAAAAAAATTCAATTAAAAGAAGCAAAAGAGTAAGAGATTTAAAGGAAGTCAGGTTTCCATACCACACAAAGTGACGAACTGTTGACACTGGTAGACTGTGATAAGTTACACATGCGTATTGTAATCCTTATGGCAACCATTTTGAAAACTACACAAAAAATACTCAAAAATACTATCAAGAAATTAAAACGCAATTCTTAAAAATGCTTGAGTGATCCACAAGAAGGCAAGAAAAGGGGAACAGTGGAAACAAAGAGTAAACAAATAATAAAATGGCAGGCTTAAGCCCAACCAAATCAGTAATTACTTTAAATGTTGATCTAAATGTACCAATTTAGAGATTGGTGGAGTGGATAAACTTTATTATCAATTATTGTTTAAATAGATATCACAAAAACTAATACTGTTTGCATAAAATATTCAAAGAATATATATAGTGATCTACATAGTGATCTTTCTTCTTTCTTCTTGTGTTACAGTGAAGGTGAGTAATTTGCCCAGGGCCACCTCTCTATTAAATGGCAGAACTAGGACTTGAACCCACTGTCGTCTAACTCCATAATCCATACTCTTCAGCCGTTGCGCCGTATTGCTGCTTTTGGCTTGATTGCCCCTTTTTATGGTTAAATGCAACGGTGGAGGGTACTGTCAAAGACTGTTTATTGAAGAAGAGAGAGAAAGAGAATGAAAGTAGGAGAGGAGAGGATCAAGAAGGGAGAAAAAGTGAGAGAGAAAGAGAAATCCATGAGAAATGAGTGATAGAGTGAGTGCTGTAGTTACTTTTAAGTCTCTGAATCCCATCAGAGGCCTGGGCTATCTCTGCGCTCCTTTCCTCCAGATCTCTTGCTGGTGAACTCTGTGGCCCAACACAACCATAGGGCATGTGAATCTGAGAGGCACTCCGCAAAGGTCAGCTTCCAGCGACACGGGTTAGGGTGCAGTACCAAACTCTTCCACACTCCACGTCCTCCCCTTTCTTGATTTTTTGCTTTCATTTTGGTGGGAGCACGTCCTCTCTAGCTTCTTGAGAAAGAGTACATGGAAACTAACTTTTTGAGAACTTGCGTATCTGAAAATGTCCTATTCTTCCTTCACATGAATGTCCTTATTCCAATGTCCTTTGATAGTTTGGCTGAATCTCGAATGGTGGTAGGAATACTTTCCTTGAGAATTTTGAAGGTCTTTCTTTCTTGTCTGGATGCAGTTGGGAAGTCTGAAGTCATTCTGATTCCTAATCCTTTGTATATAATGTTTTTCTCTCTGGAAGCTCATAGGATCTTCTCTTGGTCCCCAGTGTTCTGAAATTTCACAGTGATATTCCTTGCTATAGTTCTACTTGAATCTATTTGGCGGAGGGGGCACTCGGTGGGCCTACCAAATTACACAATTATGTGTGTTAATTATTGAAATATGTGTAAATTGTCTTCTGGAAAGGTGCTCTCAACACTGAGCACAAAGCACAATAAATAAGACATTGGAAAATATTAATTCCATTTGTTTCCCATAAAAAAATGAAAAAAAGAAATCATGAATTGTATTATAACTGTCAAGGATACTACAGGACTACGAAATGGCAATTTTGCCAAGGGGCTCTTTGACCTTAATTAACCTTCAGCTTTCCTTTCTTTCTACCTATTTTCTCTCTTTCCTGCCTTCGCTCAAACATGTTTCTTGATTCCCGATATGTGCCAGGCTCCGAACTAGCGGCAAGAGCTCTAGCTGTGAACAAGCAGACACCGTCCCTGCCTTCCTGAAACTGTCTTTTGGCAGAAGGGACACGTGCAAAAGCAGTAATGACAACACAACTTACCTTGTTAAGAATATGAAAGAGGGGGACTTGCCCTGTCTCAGCTGTAATGTGTGAGCTGAAATCAGAGGAGTAAAAAAATGTTGATTAAGCAAAGGGCGGATATAGGGGACATAGGAAAGCCTACCAGATCTAAGGAACAGAGAGTGTAAATGCCCAGGGGGCATCTTTGGATGGCCAGAGCCAAGAGACAGAGGCAGAGACAGAGACAGATCAGAGATGAGACTGGGCAGAAGGCAGAGTCCACCTCATGCCTGGCTGTAATATTCCCTCGGAAAGAAAAGAACTCCTCACAGCAGAACCACGGGGCAGTCCATTTACTTGCTTAACGGTTTAAACGGTCCTCCTGCTTCAATATGACGGTACATTTCAATGAAAACATGTTAGTGGGCACAAGTTTTCCAAAAGTGTATCTGTGTGTGTGTATATATATATTTTAATGGCTTAGACTTTTATTAGAATGCATGGTGGCTTTTGTCACCAGTGAACAAGAACAGGATCTATTAAGAGTACCCAACACCATCTATTATGCTATTTGCTAATGTATCTACCTCCTGATGTTTCTGTTTGGTTTTGTTTGAATCACAATTCAGTGTTTAAGAGATAAAGCTTTTGTAACATTCCCTGTTGTTCAATGGCTGAATGCGAGCGCTGTCCTAGATCATGAGGTTAGTGGTGCTTATTTCAATATTAAATAAAAGGATTCATTTTCATTGAAGCAAGCAGGGAATTAAGCTTACAACTTCAATTACCAATAATTAATTCCCCACACTGCAAGCCATGCAGTTTGCATGTAAACTCCCAATGCCCAACGGATAACAAAAATCTATTTTGATCACTTTTTATTTTCATCATTTAAGGAGTACATCTTATTTCAATTAGGCACATGCATTTTCAGATTATAGGAGAGAACAAATACTCCTAAAAAACTGGGCGATTGGAGCTGGGGAGACTTTTAAGCATGACAAAGAAATTCTGGGATCTTTTAATTTCTTTTGCTTTTATTGAAGGAGCGCCTAATATTGCGTTAAAATTAGCTGCTTTACATACGTGAACCTATTATTTACAAGCAGATGGATAATTTCCCTAACTTTATTTTTCCTGAAGCACTAAGCTATTCCTTGGTGGCTTTTCACCACTTGAGAAAAAGAAGGGAATTGAGCACGTGATTTAAAAGGAGGTAAATTAAGTCGTGCGCCCAAGCCAGCCCTGCTGGTGGGGCAGCAGGCGTAAGGACCGGAAGAACTCTTCAGGGAGGGGCACTTGGCCTTGAGATGGATTAGAGAGACTGAGCTCATCAGGATGTTCCACAGTTTGGAGACAAAATTCAGAGCAACAGAAAGAAGCCACCACAGTGTCACCAAATGAAAGACACAAACCAGAGTTGTTAGAGGTAAAAGGAGGTGCTTGGAATTGGGTTTCATCAGAAACAGGGAGACCTGTGTGGCATGCAGAAACTAAGTTCTAAGAAGCCTCATCTTTCAAGTTTTAAAGACATTCGTTTTCTTTTTTTTTTTTTTTTAAGGATTTTGTTTATTTATTTGTCAGAGAGAGAGAGAGAGAGCACAAGCAGGCAGAGCGGCAGGCAGAGACAGAGAGAGAAGCACGCTCCCCACTGAGCAAGTAGCCTGATGCGGGGCTCCATTCCCGGACCCTGGGATCATGACCTGAGCCGAAGGCAGACGCTTAACCCACTGAGCCACCCAGGCATCCCAAGACATTCGTTTTCTTCCTGCTTGTAAATATTAACTTTGCCCCCAAATCTCACATTTCATAATAGAACTGGCCATCTTACAGTAAAATCTCATTTAGGGGCAACTGAGTTAAATCAACCACAAATTAAATGGAATTAACTTCTACACTGACTTTCAGGAAAAATAATGGCGTATCAGTCATTTAATAAAAAGTAATGACTACAATGGCATGTTCTAAGGTTAAGACATATTTATCCCATGGCTGTACAATGTCCAAACATATCCAGAATCTTGATTCCCATATCCTACGAGATCCTTAATATAGTAGTAACATGCTAAAAAAATTAGATTCAATGCATTATAATTCTCATTTTAAGAAAACAAACCAGTATCAACCAATATATTTTTGAATGATTCTCTTAACAAGAGTTGAGGCAGAAGGGATTTTCTTGCTAGGTGAACCTTAGTGATTAAAAATGGTAATAACTATTCAGCCTAATATTCAAGTATTCTTATTAATCAATCAACTTTTTCCATCATTAAGTAAAAATATATACAATGTTGAAAGAGACCCAGCTCTCAAATTCAAACCAAAAGAGTTCTCCAAATGCAAGGAGAAAAGGGGTGGTTTTGCTGGATATTAGTATACAAAACAAACAAACAGAAACAGACTTCATGCTCCTGGGGGCCAAGAGTCACATCTACTAAAATCATTTAACACAGAGACCCCCCCCACTGACCCTACTGAGTCTACGTTTGATGCATTGTTGTTAGTGTAACCAAATGTTTCCACCGTAGGACATCAAATTTAAATGATATAACAAGTGATTTCTTTTCACATGGCCAACTTAGGGAAAACATTAAAGCAATTTTTTTAATTGCAGTTTTTGTTAATGAGCCCTTCTGATAAAAGGTAGAGGAGAAGATGCATTTTGCTTGGGAATGAAGAGCAACTGGGTCACGTTCATGTCTTCATTTCTGGCCTCATGATATTTCTCAAGGTCATGCCTCCAACAGTAAAGGTAAGGCACTCATTTTAGACTCTTTGTTACCTTTGTGCTCAACACCATCTGTTAGACGTGACCTCTCTCACTTCATTTAAGGCTTTGGCTCCTTTTCAATGATCCGCTGATGTTTTTAGCACGGACAAGCAAATTCGAGCCAGGAACTTTATTGCGGCATCATGCAAATGTAAGTTCCCAAGGACAATGGATATTATTAGCCCAGAATATCCCTACTGGACCACACGGCTCTGAGACCCACCCCCTAGTTGTAGATAGCCACAGGGAACAAAGAGAAGAGAGAAACTTCAAATTCGCTCGGAAAGATAGACCAACCCTGGAGGTCTTGGACAAGGGGCAGCTGAATGCCTGACAGATGTGCTATTACATAGCTGCTCTTGCCTGGGACGTGGAGCAGGGAACACACATACTGCGTTCCAAGATTCTGTGAGTGATGAACTTCTGAAGGCAACACGTATCACTGGCTCAAAACATCTGCGTATGTATACAAGAATTCAAAGCAGACCAGATGAGAAAGCCAGTGGGATCCCTATCGCTTCCCAGTTGGAACCAGAGGCTATCTCGAGGTTAATGGTCAGCCCAAGCTTGGATATGGGCCACTGTTCGCAAGTAAAAGAGACACTGTTTATGACCATCATCTGTCGCTGAAGCGTTTTTGAGTGGTTTTTCCACTGGAGGTGGTGATCTCGTACTCCTGGGCTCTGCGCTCCATGTTATCAAATTACCATTTTTGAGGCGAATACCTAGTTAGGGGTGCAGACTTTGGCAGTGCAATACCAGCTCATTGTGCATACCCCGAGAGTTCAAGTGACTTAAAAGTAAACACAGTCATAAAACTAGATAATAACTGAACACAGGCTTGACCTCGGGCCTCTTATCCGTTCACTCTAGAAGTTTTCTCACTTCACCATACTAACTATATAAATCATCCCAGCATTTTATTTTATTTTTAAAAATATTTTATTTATTTATTTGACAGAGAGAGATCACTAGTAGGCAGAGAGGCAGGCAGAGAGAGAGGGGAAAGCAGGCTCCCTGCTGAGCAGAGAGCCCGATGAGGGGCTCGATCCCAGGACCCCAAGATCATGACCTGAGCCAAAGGCAGAGGCTTAACCCACTGAGCCACCCAGGTGCCCCCATGATGTATATTTAGACAACATTTAAGTCTTCATTTCTCACACAGGCTTTGAGAACTGTTCATTTGATTATTTCATGCTTCCCTGTACTCTCCATTGTCACATATGACCAAGAATTGGCATTGGTCACGTTTTGCTTTGTTTTGCTTTTTTTTGTGCTCTAGACACAGAAAACCAAAATAAAAAGTCAAAATCAGTTTGTTCACCTTCAAGGTTTCTTTCCCGTTTAAAATATGCTTCACTCTGTGTGACAGACCATGATTGGAAATAGGGTATTGGGGGCTGGTAGATCAGCAGAGACCATTCGAAGTATTTTGGAAAAGGCTTTTGGGGGAAAGCCTGGCTTTACGGAAAAGTTCAGTGATCTGTTAATAGGTATAGATGTTCATTTGCAGATGTAGATGGGTATTTTGGAGGTAAGCAGCTGCCACACACTTGCTATGTCTGCTCTAGTGAGTCAAGAACTGCTTCACCATAAATTCCTTCTGAGTTTCTATGTGGACAAACTTGACTCCGGTTGGGACCATCTATTTCAATATTACCACTTTTCTGAATCCTCGGCGTTTTCAAGATGAAATAATTGAAACTACATAAAACTACATGGAAGATAGTGTGTAATTCTCTAGTTGATAGCCCAAAATGAATGGAATTAGATGAAACCAAATACACATAGTTTTAGGTTTCCAGTGATAATTTGCCAACTCGAAGGATTGTTAGACAATGCAGAAGGTCGTTGATAACTGTCTTTTTAAAGTAACGATTGCTACCATTTCCTGAAGTTTTGGTTTTTTTAATTTGTAAGGCCCTTTGTTAAGTGAATTCATGCATCTAACTTATTTTATCCTCATCCAGACCCACGAGGTAGATATTTTTAACTCCTATTTTGCAGAAGAGAACATCGAGGCCAGGAGGTTAAGCAACTTTCCTTTGGTCACAGAGAAATCTCCCTGGGAAGGCTTCCGTGGAGGGTTGTCTCCTAGAGAAAAAACAGACTGGAAGGATGCCCTTTGAATGCACCTCAGCTCAGAGATGAAATTGAACCCGTTTCTTATTATCCTCGTTTGAAAAAGTAAGAGTTACCGAAATAGAAACATTGAGCAATATGTTTGAAGTCATGGAGGGATTCGACAGGGCCAGATCTCAGAAATATCTACCTCTCAGGACCGTGTTAAGATAGAACAACCAGTCTCGCTCAGTTCCTTTTATCT
>JAPYYM010002882.1:0-11779 GCA_028534135.1 Potos flavus
GAAGGCAGACGCTTAACGCTCAGCCACCCAGGCGCCCCGAAGATTTCCCGTTTCTTTTGGAAAAGTGGGAAGAGGGGAGCCTGAGTGGCTCAGTTCGTGCTCAGCCCAGAGTCGGCTTGAGAGTCTCCCTCTCTGCCCCTCCCCTTGCTCTCGAGCTGGCAGGCTCTCGCACTCTCTCTTTTTCTCAAATAAACAAAATCTTAAGAAAAAAAAGCAAAGCAAAGCAGGAATTGCTGGAAGCACATTCCGCATTCCCCATAGGCGATGCCGGCTGGCAGGACAGGCTCCGCTGCCATGCCCGTGGGCCCTGGCGTCTGCTGGCAGGTCCCAGCATGGAAAGGGGGAGGGAGTGGGTTCCAAGCGTTTCTGAGTTGACTCTCTTAACCTTTGTATGTTGGGTGCTGGGCATGGGCTCCCTCTGTGGTCCTCGGACAGGCCCCCCAGCTAGCTGGGCTAACACTCCCCCCCCCCCCCCAGCACCCTCCCCCTCCACCCCGGTCCGCAGGGCTCTGTCGTCCCAAGGGTTGCAGTTAGGACTCTCAGGGTTCAGGGCCCCTTTGTTTGCAGATGAGGAAACTAAGATCAGAGAGGGAGGATGCAGGGCATTCTGCCCCGTTTCCTGTGCCCATCCCAGGGCTGATACCATCCATCCATTCAAATCATTCAGCACAACAACAGATCAATCCTGGACTCCTGCCCCAGGCTAGCCATTTACTCAGCTGGGGATAAAAGCAGAAGCAGGTCCTGCCCTGCCGCCTGGGGTCAGGGGACAGATGTCACTCCCCACGGAGGTTACCCACGCGGGGGAGGGCAGCTGCATGTGTAGGACCCCTGCCCAGGAGACCCGAGGGTCATGAAGACTGAGGGTAGTGCCCAGAAAGGTGAGAAGGATGAGGCAGCGAACATTCCAGACCCAGGGGGTAGCATGAGCAGAGGCCCTGCCCACCGCAGGAGGGAGCGTGGCCGGTCCTGGGACCTGGCAGAAGGCCAAGAGCATTGAAAGCAGGGCAGAGTGGCTGCCGTGGGGGGTGGGGGAGTTGGCTACCGGATGCGGTCGGGGTCGGATGCCTCCAGGATGCCGACTATTGGTCCATGGCTGATATGGTGGTTATTCCAAGAGCACAGTGTTAAATAACAAAAATTGAGTTGAGGAAATCTGAAGCTCTAATTGGCTTTATTAAATGACTCGTGGATTGGGCAGCAGCCCATCTAGCAAAGAGAAAACCTAACGGACTCGTTAAGCTATAGAAAAGAAAAGGTTCTTAAAGGCAGAGGGAGAGTGGAGGAAGGAAATTACTTGCAAAGAATGTATTCAGAAGAGGTCGCCCTCCTGAGGGGAGCAGAAGGGATCTGTCTGTCCGTAAATTTGCTGGCGATGACCAGGAAGTCCCATGTTGCCTGGTCACGGGTTGGTTACCTTCCCGGCCGGGGTGAAACTGCACTCAGGTCAGGTGTTAAGTCTTGGTTGGCTGACGTGCGCCCTTAACATAAGTGACTCCATTTTGGGCTTGTCATTGTCGCCACAAAACGAACAAACTCTTTAGGATTTCTTTAAAAAAAAAAAAGGGAAGAGCCCAAGGTTACAGGCTTCAGAGGTATGGGAACAGAACTTAGATTTTTACTCTTATTTGTAATCAAAATGTTTCTCTTAGGCTATTTGCTAATGAAGGTGATGGACGATGCGTGCTCAGGGCAGAAAAAGGGCCATGCTTTGGAATTTGGTAAGGTCATTCTGACCTTGGTAAAAATGAAAGTTATAGCTTCCCCAGGAGCCCAGGAGCCGGGCCCATGAACATTTAAAGCTGAAAAGTTCCTTTATCGTTTCTCCCTTCGGATCAACAATCTTTCCTGAGCCTTGATGTTCAACCCTTATTTTACGTCCCTCAGTGCTAGGGTGACTGGCTTTTCTGCTCTGGGTCCAAGTCTCGTGTGTGTGTGTGTGTGTGTGTGTGTGTGTTTACCTAAAGTTCCTCATTGGGGGAACTTGCCGTGCCGTGAATGGTGGGAAGCTTAAAAGTGATACATGTTCTCTATTGAGTCAGTTGGTGAGCAAACACAGTACATGTGCTTTGCTAGACTGTCTGGTTTTCCATCTGATATCACATGTATTGTAAAGGCACATGGACAATGAGAGAATTCCAGTAAGTCTAATTTCGAGGAACCACTGTGACGTTGGGCTAGACTCAGAAGAAAAAATCCGAAGAATCCTTCACGTACATCTTGATAAAAGGGTAGGGAAATTGATTATTTACGAGGAAAGATGGAATCCTCACATTGAGCAAACATGTACATGACGTGTGTCCTGTGGGGCTTTGGGGTGGAGACTTACCTCGGAAGGAGGCGAAATGTAGTCGGTGACATCAGGAGGCTATCGGAGGACAAGGGGAGGGGCTGTGGGCATGCTCTGAGATGGGGTCTCAGGCTCCTGGGCTCCAGTAAGGAAGGCTAGACCCATGTCAGTGGCCCTGGAGTCCAGGCTTCCGCAGAAACTTCTAGTGCGTTTGTTGATGGGGTCGGAAAAGACGCGATCGCTGATTGGGGGTAACCGTTGCCTGAAAAACACATTTTTAAACTTTTTGCTAGTTTTAGGGCACAGTTTCAGCCCCCCAGCCCCACCCCACCCCTGGAGTTACGATCATGCCTCAGTCTCGAAGAATTGAAACGATGACCACTCTGGCTACTTCTTATCTCCTCGGGCGAGGTAGGTTTTGGGTAAAGAGCAGTTTTTGCAAAGTCTTAGCTGTGTCAGGTCCATGCTCCAGGCTAAGCAGAAGGTTTCAGTTTACGGGGCACAGCAGCAAGGGGACTAGAAGTGATGTGGAGTCAGCCGTGCTGAGAGTTCTCCTGTCGTAATTTCCCATTGTCAGTCTTTTCATTCCATTTCTATGGAACATGGTGGGAGGTGCCTCTTCTGTAACTGCTTCGAGCTGAATTGGGGGGCAGCAGGGGGGCTTTGGAGTGGAAGGATTTGACTCAGTCCAAGACACAACTTTTGGTCCCTTGCGCTAATGGAGGGGAACCATCAGATAGTTCCTTCTCTGAGACCTTGGATATTTTCCAACATGGTTTGGGACCACGTGACATCATGAATCTTCTCCCCGAGCATATTCTACGGAAAAGTAACAGTATATAGTCAAACCCATCATTCCCTCTAAAGCAGATCTGACGTCGATGGGTATCCAAGAGAATGGGTCGGTCAACCAGTCCCAGCCACCTGGGACAGGGGGACGTGGAGGTCAAGGGCTTCTTGGAGCCCAGTGGCTTGCTGCCTGATTTTACCGATGTGGAGTCCTATTTCCCAGGAGGAGTTAATACAGGTGTAGTAAGTGGTGTCGGCCATCATACGGACTCTGCCTTAGTTAGCAACAATCAGGGAATCAGTAAGAGACATTTCTAAGGAAACAAAAGAAAAACACAGGTCAATGGTCAGGGCAAATTCTTAGTTCCTGGTGCTGCCAGTGAGAAGATTTTTTTTTAAGATTTTATTTATTACTTACTTATTTATCTATTATTTATTTAACAGGGAGAGAGCACCCAAGCAGAGGGAGCGGCAGGCAGAGGGAGAGGGAGAAGCAGGCTTCCCGCTGAGCAGAGAGTCCGATGCGGGGCTCGATCCCAGGACCCCGGGATCGTGACCTGAGCTGAAGGCAGATGCTTAACCAACTGAGCCACCCAGTCGCCCCTTAACCAGCTTGTTCTTAATAATTACCCATGAGGAGGCTGGATGGTTCAGTCCGTTAAGCGTCCAACTCTTGATTCCGGCTCAGGTCACGATCTCAGGCTCATGAGACTGAGCCAAGCCTTGAGTCATCGGCTCCGTGCCTGGCAGGGAGTCTGCTTCTCTCCCTCTCCCTCTGCCCCTCCCCCTTTCTCTCCCGTGGGCGCGCTCTCTCTTGTCTCTGAAATAAATAAACAAATCTTTGAAAAAAGCATAATTGCCCATGAATACTTCATGAGACGGAGAGAATCGCCCATTAAGTCGTTTTCGCCGAAAAATCGTGACAGAGATAACAGGAGCTCCTTTGACCTCTGGTACACGTTGGTAGAATAAAAGGTTTCTATTTAAGGTCGATATCTCCAAAGATGGGCTTATTTGAATTAAACCAACAACCTTGAACTAGCTTTCCTGTGTGCTGCACCTGTGGCCACTGGAAGCTCATCAGTTCGTTCCCCACTGTCAGCTTTCCGTGGGGCTCCTGGGCAGGGGGGCATCCGAAGCGGGCGGTTTAAGTCCGGGGAGCCCTTGGGCCCCCTCACGCTGATTTGAGACGTGCTTCCGTGTGACTCAGAAGGAGATTGCCCCCCAGACTGGGGTAAGGCCGGTAAGGCCGAAGGCAGATTGGAAGTTGTGGGCTAACCTTTTTTTCCCCCGTCTCCTGGCTTTTCCTCTTGCAAAACAGGCATTTTCTCTGGGTGCTTTTCAGCCTTCTGGAGGACGCGGAGGGGCGGGGAGTGGGCTGGGCACCAGTGCCGGGCTTGGAGACCAGGGGTGGCTGTAGGATTTCTAGTGTCTGCCCGTCTTCCTCCTCTTCTGTCTCATTCTTCTGTTAGGGTGGGGGTCAGGTGTCTTCAATTTGTGTTCATCCTTCTCTCTTTGGACCATCCACTGGGTCCCTTCCTGTGAGGCGTCTTTGTTAGGGGGGCGACACGAACGTCTGAACGTAGGGACTGTCGTCCGCCATCGTATGAACTTGAAAAACCGTTGAGTCCGTTTTTCACTTTTGGAGTTTTAGAATGCCCAGTTTCTGTAAGTGCTTGCCTTTAAACCAATTACACAGAGCTCCCCTACAAATTAGTTTGAGCCATGCCATCCGGAGGTAGAGAAAAGCTCTCACCTGTGTATCATGGGTGGGTGCCCACACATGAACTGGGTGCCAGTGGGATTTTTCTTTGTTTCGCTAATATTTATGCAGAGGACATTAAAGACCCAACTTCCAGATACCCCCCGTTTATTAAGACGAGCCTAATTATAAGACAGCCTCGTAATTTATGGACCCGTAAATGAGTTAGTTTCAATGAGGACAGGGCCATTCTTGCGCCAAGGTACCAAACGCTGCAACAACAAAGAAACAGAAAGAAGCCCAGAGTAACTCGAGGTAGCCTTGGTTCCGCCCAGAGGCCGGGGGCTCCCTCGTTTCTGGTTGCTTCGTCTCCTAGCCTGCTTCCCATAATTGTGCGCACGAGAAATTAATTCAGACATGTTAAGAGCCCCCGTTTGGCCCCCTGAGACTCTGGTTATCCTTAGATTTCCCCCGGTAAGTAAGGCCTCGCATGCATGGGCCCCTGTGTCCCTTACAAATGACCTCCCAGAGCTTTCTGTCGGTGCTTATTGGTTTGGGGGGCTGTGCCCTCCTTTGAAGCACGGTTCCCCAGTCCTTTTCGTTTCAGCTTCGGTTTTAGACTGAGGTGTAAATAAGATCTAAGGGCAGTAAGCGTGGTGGACCAGGAGGATGCTGCTTACAAGGGTCCCTTCCAGAAACAGCCACGGGACACCCTCTTAGGCGTCTCGGTTTCTCCCAGCGAGGTCTGAGACCGCCGAGGGAGCTCGGAGCTCTGGGCGCTCAGTCCTTCCGTGTGCGCTCCCGGTGCGCAGCCCCGGACGAGCCGATCATTCATTACCTTGGGAGATGGAAATGCCGATGGGACCACTACAGGTCTTGAGAAATAGCCTCAGACACTTCCGCTAGCCTATCAGTCACCTGAAAGCGATGTTTGGCCAGAAGAAGCCAGTGTCCCTCCTCCTCGGAGCAGAGCGATTCAGGCTCTCGTATTTCTAGCCAGAAAACTGACTCAAGCCTTATATTAATAACACCGGTTAGCATAATGCCGAATTAAGACCATCAACCCATCCGCTCCCTCCTCTAGGTGATTCCCACCCTGAGAACATTGCCGGTAACCTTTAACGGCTCCCGAATAAAAGTCGGGACGGCCAACCCAAATCAAGGGGGTCCGGATGTCATCAGGAGAGCTGACTGTATAGACGTGTGAGGTGCAGAGCAGTCGGAGGGGCTCGGAGGGCCCGGGCCGATACCGAGCACCGGTTCCAGATGACCCCCAGGTGTTTTCTGCCAAGTGGCTCCGCGATCCTGGCTACACCGCCAAGATCTGTTGACACAAAGTGAACCAACATAGACTTTTTCTTTGAGGTTATTTGCTTAGGAAGCAGATGTACAGTGCGTGCTCTGGGCAGAAAGAGAGCCCGTGCTTTAAAGTTTGGCCAAGTCATTTTGACCTTGGTGAAAGTAGAGCTTCCCCGGGGAGCCCAGGTTTGGGGGGACCTACGACCATTCAAAGTTGCAAAGTTCCTTTATCATTGTTTTCTTTTTAACCAAAGGGAAACTCTTGCAGGGTTTTAACTGGAGGATAAGGAGGTGGGTCCGAACTGATGGCATTTGCATTTCCCCGTGTGGGCCCCGGGTCCAGGCCAGGGTCAGGGGACCAAGGGCAGGGGCTGTTTGGTTGGCTCTTTGCTTTCTTGCTGCTATTGGTTGAAGGTTTTGAAGGGACCACCAGGACTTGGTAGGACAAGACTGTGGCTGGGGATGCCTGAAAACTTCACATTCCTTTGGGAAAATGAGAAGAATATTTGGCATTTGGTTTTTCCCCCACTGGGTACAGAGAGGGGACTGTCTCACGGCTGGCCAGCTGTGTCCTTAAGTCCGAGGGGCGTCTCTTCCTGGGGGTTCTTAGCCTGAGGGGCAAATATGCCCATTTGGTAAAAAGAGGGAGGGCTAGTTTCTAGAAAACAGGTGTTAGGAGATCATTGTCCACCGTGTGATCATTTTCCTTCATCCGCAAGCACACCGTTGGTGAGCGCCCACCCTGGGGGAGCGAGGGAAGGTGGAGGGTGGGGTGGGGCGGTCACAGGGGGGAGAAGGTCATTCTGGACGGCATTCGGGCTCAGAGGCAGGAGATGGGAGGGTGACAGGGAGGTGGCAGCCTGAGGGGGAGCGACAAGGGGGACAGGGGAAAGACCCCATGGGCACGCTGAGCAACAGGTGGTGAAGGTCGAGAAGGTGGGAGGCCCCCGAGGGAGGCCCGGCAGAGTCCAGTTCTGGAACCTTCTGGAAGGGGGATGGGAGGCCAGCTGGGGCTGGAGTCAGGAGATGGGAACGAAAGCAGGGGCCCTGGGCATGGAAAACGCCTTGGTGTCTGTAAGGGGGAAAGGGTTTCTCTGCCGTCCTGCAGAGCGGGCGCTTCCTGGATCTAAAGATCACGTGACCGTCTTTAGGTTCCCAGACATGACAGTCGCCGTGCCAGGTAGGGAAACCATCCAGCACGGTCCTCCTGCGCTCTTCTCTGGGGTGGCCGGGAGGCGCCTGTGGGGGCCACGCCAGTCTGTGGCCGGGCAGCAGCAGCCGAGCTCTGCTGCTCCAGCTCGGCCCCAAGAATCCATCAGTCCAGGCTGAAGAAGGGCCCCGGGTCCTCGGGGAAGCCCTGTGGGGTCCTGCACCCTGACAGGCAGCACTGAGGCCCCGTCTTTGTGCTTCCATTCCAGGCATAATAATAAACAGAGACCGGAAGATCCCTTTGGTGAGTGCTGCTCTCTTTTTCTCTTGTTGTGGGACATTATACAGAGCATAATAGTTACCTTTAAAATCATTCATTAAGCGTCCAACTCAGTGACACTAAATCCATTTGCAATGTTGTACAACCGTCATTGCCCCATTTTTCATCATCCCCCATAAAAACCCCGTACCCACCGAGCACCAGGTCCCCAACCTCCCGCAGCCCCTGGTGGCCACTGTTCTGTCTTCTGCCTACGAACTTGGCTGCTTCAGGGACCTCGTGGCAGTGGAATCAGGCCATATGTGGCCTCATACGTCTGGCTTATTTCACTTAGAGAAGGTTTTCAAGGCTCAGCCATGTCTCAGCGGGGGGTGGGAGGGCCTGAACTTCCCTCCTTTTATGACTGAATCATATTCCGTTTGCGTGGATCTGTCCATTCATCCATTGAGAGACATTGGATTGTTTCTGCCTTTTGGTTATTATGAATCTTGTTGCTGTGAACGTGGGCGATGAATGTCAGTTCGAGTCCTGGCTTTCAGCTTTTCTGGATACACACCTAGGAGCGGAATTGCAGGATCGCGTGACAATCCTATGCTGAACCTTTCGAGAAACGGCCAGAATGTTTTCGTACGGCAGCAGCATCATTGTCACTCCCAGCAACGCAGGAGGGTTCCAATTTCTGCACCTCCTCACCAACACTTGTGTTTTTCTAGTTTTTGAAATTTTAGCCATCGTGGTGGGTGTGAGGTGGTGTGCAGCCTCTTTCGAATCATGCGTCTCCTTAGGGCAAGGGCTGAGGGCAAGGGAGAGGATCCTCCGCCCTGCAGACTCCTGAGGGGAAGTTGTCTCCCCAGCAGGGCTGGCAGGCCTGGGGGCTGTGCTGGGGTCCACCCTGCACCTGGGGGGGAGGGTAATGCCAGCAGGGGGCGCTCACGGCATGGCGGCCGCTCCTCGTTCTTCCACACGCTTCACGCGTGTGTGCCTCACACCTGTGTGCTCGGGTAATTCTCACTGCAGGCCTGGAGGAGGGAACTGTTGTCACCCGCATTTCCCAGGCGAGGAAACTAAGCCGAACGACTTGCCCACGGTCCAGCAGCCCACAAACAACTGAACAAACAAACCATTACTGACACACAGGTGCCCACCGAGCACAAGGTGAGCGCCGAGGGCAGACTTGCAGCCCCATCTGTGTGTTTTCACGACTCATTTTAGGGCTCTTGGGTTTTGGCATTTGTTTAGGTTTTCACAGAAATGACTGCAATTGCTTAACTTACATGGATGACCTGCGTGGGAGTGCAGGGAAGGCCTGCCGGTGGCGGCGGGGGGCGGATGTGGACAGCAGAGTTGCCTGGAGGAGATGGGATGTGTGCTGGGCCCAGGGTGGTGGGGTCGATGTGGGTGGAGAAGGGAAAGACTTTGCAGGTCCGTGCTACTCGGACAAGCCGCTTACTTGCTCTGTGCCTCAGTTGTCTTGCATGCAGAAAGGAAGTGCGTTCATTCATTTATTCATCCGTGCAGTTGGCCAATGAGCAGCTAGGAGGTACCAACCCCCATGCCCATCTTTGTGGGGTTGTCTCGAAGACTAGTGAAGGTCCGTGTGTTGAGTGCTCTCAGGTGGTGGTCTTAATGAGATCGTTCAAGAGGGTAAAATGCTTTGCACGTGTGAGATGCTGTTGTTAGAGGTGGGAAGCTCTGGCCTCAGGGACAGCACCGAGAGCTGTCGCCCAGGCCCAGGTGTGGACATGAGGCCCGGACCGGGGCAACGGCCGAGGGGATGGGAATGTTTGAGTTTTGATTTTGATCTGTTCTCAAGTATGGTGTGAGGTAGGGATCCATTTTCACTTTCTTCCCGGATGAATAGCCAGTTTGGTGCCCTGCCAGTTCTTGGGGGTGGGGGTGTCCTCCTAGCCACCAAGGCTCACTCACTATGGTCTGTCTTCTGTGTGCTGGTCCGCAGGCTGGGACCTTATTGCCAGATCCTAACCAGTGGAGGCCCTTGTTGGAAAGCTTCCCACCAGAGAGAGTGATCCCGGCTGGACTCCTGGCCCAAGCCAGGTCACCCTCCAGGTAGCCGTGCGGGGCCCTAACTCTCCACTGCCCCCGAGTGCAGGTTGGGTTGTTACTCTTGGGGGCATTTGGGAACACCCCTTCCCTTTCCAAGGACCATGCCCTCGGCAGCACACAGCTTTTCTGCAGCAGGCTGCCCCCTGATTTGAAGTCTATGTTTGGGACATCAACTGAATTATAAAAGATACACATTCTAAAATGGGTCTGTCTCTGCACTCTCCTTCTGTTCCAGTGATCTCGTCACCATCCGAGCCATACCATTCTATTTTAATTCCTGCTTCTTTCTAATTAGTTCTGATGGTTAGTAGAACCAGTGCTCTCTCCTTGTTCTTCTTTTACATGTTTTCCTTGGCTTTTCTTGCATATTTTCACTTCCAAATGAAGTTTGGAATGATCAATTTATGTTAAAAATTACATTGGGTTGGGGCATCTGGCTGGCTTCCTTGGAAGAGCACGTAACCCTTGATCTTGGGTTCAAACCCCGAGTGGGGCATAGAGCTTACGTAAAACAAAAAACCTGAGATGACATTGAATTTGTAGAATATTTGGGGAATTTAGTGACTGTTAACATTATGAATGAGTACTACCTGCTTTCCAATAAAGGCGTGCCAGGCAATGGGTTATCCATATGGAAAAGTATTATCCTAGACCCTTGCCTCACACGATACACAAAAATTAATTCAAGATGGGTCATAGATCAGAATATGAAAGGTAAAACAGGAAAGGTTCTAACGAAAACAGGGAATAGCTTTATGACCTTGAAGTGGACAACATATTTTAAATAGAACACACACGTGAATCAATGAAAATATTGATAAATAGGGCTTTATTAAAATTTGGAATTTCTGTTCATCAAAAGACCGGTTAAGAGAGAGAAGAGTCAAGCCAAAGACTAAAAGAAGATATCTAAAGGCATAGACCTGCTTAAAGACTCATATCTAGGATATATAGAAAGAGCTCCTACAGATCATTAAGATCAAGTCTAACCACCTCATTTTTAAAAACAGGCAAAAGATTTTAACAGGCACTTCATGAAAGAGGCTATCCAAGTGGCCAATTAACACATGAAAGGTGCTCATCATCATTAGTAATTAGGGCAATTGAATGAGATACACCTCTCCACCTCCACCAGACGTGTAGAAATCGGTGTCAAAATTGAAAGGCCTGACAACACCAAGTCTTAATGGAGATGAAGACCAGAACTCGTCTACACTGCGGGAGGAAGTATAAATTGATGCACCCACTTTGGAAAATTGTTTGGCAAGAACTGCTAAAGCAAAACAAGTCAAATCCTGCTAGCCAGTCATTCCACTCCTAGGTGCGTACCTAGCAAAAATGTGTGCCGTGTGCACGGAAGATGTGTACGAGGACATTCGTAGCAGCTTTGTTCATGATAGTCCCAAACTGGAAGTCGCCCACGTTTTACAACAGAATGCATATGTCGTTATATATTCATACACTGGAGCGCTGCACAGGAGTGAAACAAACATGCTTACAGACCAAAAGAAACCAGAAACAGAGCACTCTGTATGATTCCATTTACCCAAAGTTCAAAAAAGAGGCAAATTGATCTTTGGGGCCAGCGATCTGCATAGCAGTGTCCTTGGAGGATACCCCAGGAGAGAGCCTGTGCGTGCTGGTGGCGGTCGAGGCTTTGAGCTGGGTCACGCGGGGCATTTATAGGTGAAAGGTCATCGTGAGCTGACACATAGATCTAGGGACTTGCTGTAACTTACACTTGAAGTACAAAAGAAAAATACAGATCAGGGAATGAAAAAGTGGACTAGGGAAGAAAGGTTAGAGGAGGGGGGCGGTGGAAGCAAAGAAAAAAGAGAGAGGAGACAGGGCGCACCCAGCAGCCTTGGCTGGCTTTCTCAGACATGTCCTCAGATTGTACGGCCTTAGAGGAAACTGCTGCAAAACCCCAGACTTACGTTCTCATATCTGGAGACATGAGTGGAGTTGACATCCCTCAGTCTCGGCCTTGGGGACCAATATATAATAGAGTTGAGAGCCTGACTGGGTCCCCAAGCCCGAGAGCCCCACCCTGGCCAGAGCAGCACAGGCTAGGGGTGGGGACAGACTTCTGAGCCCAGTCCTGGCGCTATCTCCTGTTCACCCTTATTTGACGTGAGCCTTTGTGATCCTCCGTAAAGCCCTGTTTCAATGTGTGTGTTAACACTGGTCAGGGGATCCCCTCCGC
>JAPYYM010002883.1:0-11778 GCA_028534135.1 Potos flavus
GCGAGTAAGAAGGAACAGAAGAACCAAAAAAAAGTGTATATAAGACAAATAAGAAGCAAATAGCAAAATGGCGGACCAACTGTAACAAAAATTACATTAAATGTAAATGAACTAAACACTACATGTTAAGGACTGATATTGTCTGACTGGATAAAAAAGCAAGAACCTTGAACATACTCTCTATATATCCTGAATTTGAAGATTAGAAATAAATTACAAGTAAAACAAGAGAAAAAAATATTATAAGGGTGCCTGGCTGGCTCAGTCATAAGAACATTTGACTCTTGATCTCCAGGTCATGAGTTTGAGCCCCATGTTGGGTGTAGAGATTGCCTAAATAAAAACTTTTAAAATTCCGTATATATAAAAGAGCATATATATAGAAGAGCAGGATTAACTATGTTAATCCAGGCAAAATACATTTCAAGACAAAAGATATGACCATAGATAGAAACACTCTATAATAGAAGAGGCCAATACCTTAAAATGTATATAATAATTGAAATATATGTGCCTTAATATGTGTGCCTAATAAACTTCACAGTATGTGAAGCAAAAGTTGACAGAATGAAAGGAAAAAATAGACAATTTCAAAATTAAAGTTGAAGATTTTTTTTTTAAGATTTTTATTTTTATTATTTATTCAACAGAGAGAGAGAGATCACAAGTAGGCAGAGAGGCAGGCAGAGAGAGAGGGGGAAGCAGGCTCCCTGCCGAGCAGAGAGTCCGATGCGAGGCTTGATCCCAGGACCCTGAGATCATGACCCGAGCCGAAGGCAGAGGCTTTAACCCACTGAGGCACTCAGGCGCCCCGGAGTTGAAGATTTTAATAGTATTTGATAAGACAAAACAAAAATCAGTAAGGATATAGATGATCTGAACAAAATTATCAACCACCTAATCTAATTGATATTTAAAGTACACTACACTCAGTAACTTGAGAATACACATTCTTTTCAAATTTTTGTTTTTTTTATTTGACAGAGAGAGACATGACACAGTGAGAGAGGGAGAAGCAGGCTTCCCGCTGAGCAGGGAGCCTGATTCGGGGCTAGATCCCAGGACTCTGGGATCATGACCTGAGCCAAAGTTAGATGCTTAACGACTGAGCCACCCAGGCACCCCTACACATTCTTTTCAAATCATATGTTACATCTACCAATTTAGAACATAAACATGCCATTAAACAAATCTCAGTAGATTTCAAAATATCAAAATCTTAAGTAGTATTTTCTTTAACTGAAGCAGAATTAAATGTTGATGCTGTCACAATGAGTTAAAGTAGAATCTTCACATGTAAGGCCCACATTTTTTGTACTGTTTCCAGACCTCTCCAGGTGATTCTAATGAGAGCTGGTGTTAGGGATATGGCAGCAACTAGCAAGGGAAACAGCTGAAAGAGATTTAAAAAAATGGTTGCGTCTGGTGAGTACATTGGCAATGTGAGGGGCAGATTGTTACTTTCATTTAAATTCACTATTTTATTTTTTAACCGTGTGTGTATTGCTTTGATAAAATTTCAAATTTACTACTTAAAATTTCTTCCTCTAAGGCGAAGTCCCTAGGTTCCCTTATGTAAGTAGATTCTCAACTGTTATTCTCTACCTCTGATTTCTGATTTCATCGAGGCACCTCTTCCAATTTTAAATTACAGATTTATGTGTTTGCAGGTTATTATTTGTCTCATTCTCTAGCTTCTAAGCTCCAAAGGGGCAGAGCCACGCCTCCTTTATTTACCAATGTATATCCAACACCTAGCACATAGTAAGTATCCAGTATATACTGGTTAAATTAGTGAATTATTAAATGGGGGGCATATTTTTTACTTCTACAACAAATATGTATAACTGTTATAATATGATATAATATATACTGTTACAAAAAGAAAAAGAATATATTTTTAATGTAAATATATAAATCAGAGTAGAATGTGATATCCACATTCATGCTTGCTTAAATTCCTTTCCTGGTTTAGCCATTAGAGATTAAAGAAAAACTGCAATTTTCAAGGCTTATTTTACATTAATTGTATCAGGCTTTCTTGTTTTCTGAGGTCTTATGCTCTTATTTTATACTTTCTTATAAATATTTTTGTAAAATCTAAAGATTTGTAGGGAATGGGGTGGGCTGCCTTGGTGGCTCAGTCATTAAGCATCTGCCTTCAGCTCAGGTCATGATCTCAGGGTCTTGGGATCAAAACCTGCCTTGGGCTCCATGTTCATCGGGAAGCCTACTTCTCCCTCACCCACTCCCCCTGCTTGTGTTTCCTCTCTTGCTGTATCTCTCTGTGTCAAATAAATAAATAAAATCTTTTTAAAATACATACATACATACATAAATAAAAGATTTGTAGGGAAGATAGAGACACTAACATTAAACCTTTCTGGGGCACCTGGGTGGCTCAGTCAGTTGAGCATCCAACACTTGATTTGGACTCAGGTTGGGATCTCAGGGTCCTGGTCCTCCACACTCAGTGGGGAGCCTGCTTGAGGAGTCTCTCTCTCCCTCTCCCTCTGGCCCCCACCCCTGCTCTCTCTGTCTTTCTCTAAAATAAAAATAAATAAATCTTTAAAAAAAAGATCAAACCTTCATGTTTAGAAGTAACTCTATCTGTGTATTGCTTTGGAATAGATGATTTGCTGATTTTCTACATTTAGGGAAAGATTAATTTTTGGTTTGTACAAAAAAAACCTCTCTCTCACTCACTTCTCTGTTCTACTCTATGTACTCTAACCTCCAGTGACACTAAATTGACCTAGATTCATGGGGAGGATGACAGTTATGTCAACCTAGTGACCTTTAGAAACATCTCCCTCCCGCCTATTCACTGCCCCCTAGTACAGTGAATGGTGAAAGCCAGCCTACAGTACATTTTTTTTATTATATTTCTTCAAATGTTATTAATATTCACAAGGAGAAGGTGCCTTAATTTTGGTCGTAGCTTTACGACCTTTCATTCACACCAAATTATGAGCAGGAGGCATCAAAGGACATATTGGACTGGTTTTGATTTTGTAGCAAGTATGCAAGGCCCCTCCAGTGTGATCATGGGGACATGTTTACCATCTATACTGTATGTCTAACCAAATAGCATATTCATCTGTTAACAAAAGCTACATTGTGTCATATTTTAAATGTTGAGCAATAACATTATTTCCTTTGGAATTAGCCGAAATTTAAGATTTACAATAGGCTGATGAGATTTAGTTGCATAAAAGTAATATTTACAAGGATTAACAGTAATTTAAGCTATCATAGTGTTTAAAGTTTATCATTTTCTCAAAAAAAAAACTCCAAAAAAAGAAAAGGAAAAAGGAAAAATTTTAAAGCTACAGAATAATAAAGTTAGTAGTCTCTATCACAAGGCCTCTGACTCTTGTATTTTTTTTTTTAAGATTTTATTTATTTGGGGCGCCTGGGTGGCTCAATGGATTAAGCCTCTGCCTTCGGCTCGGGTCGTGATCTCAGGGTCCTGGGATCGAGCCCCACATCGGGCTCTCTGCTTAGCGGGGAGCCTGCTTCCTCCTCTCTCTCTGCCTGCCTCTCTGCCTACTTGTGATCTCTCTGTCAAATAAATAAATAAAATCTTTAAAAAAAAGATTTTATTTATTTAACAGAGAAAGAGAGAGCACAAGCAGGGGGAGTGGCAGGCAGAGGGAGAGGGAGAAGCAGGTTCCCCGCTGAGCAGGGAGCCCAATGCTGGACTCTGGGCTCAATCCCAAGACCCTGGGATCATGACCTGGTCCAAAGGCAGACACCTAACCGACTGAGCCACCCAGGTACACCTTTTGTAAGTGTTTTTAGAGGGGCTTATACTGCAGGAGTTCCTGCCTTGGGTATAAGTAGAAATTACTGTTTGTTTCCCCCACAGCTTTGAGATTAATGAAAAGTTATTTCCCTCAGGCACCAACCCCTTGACTTTCAGCATTAACCCAAAAAATCTCTGGTCCTCTTTGTACTGGGGAAAAAGGAAAGGGGCTGCCTGCTTCTATTTGTCAATGTTTTTCTGCTAATAGTTTCTCGCCGCAAGTTAAGGATCTTTGTTGTTTTTGTTTTTTCTGAATCTGAACTTCAGTAACTTTATATATAAGCCGATGAAAAGAATTTTCAACTGTTCAGTGTGTTTTTTAAGAGTCCATTTGTTAGACAAAATATGAGGAAATGTGGCCTATTTTATCCTTTTTTTTTTTTTTTTTTTTTGGTTTTTACATACAGATAACAGTACATAGGACAAACTGGAGGAGCGGGTTCCGCCCAGCTCCCCTGTTGACTGATATCACCACTTAGATGGCAGAATGAGAGATGTGGTGTGTTAACAGGCTTGGAAACTTGCCCACACTGAGGCCACAGAAATAAGTAGCTCTCGTGCTGAGAACTGGGAAGGTTGGGAAAAATCGCTACCTGACTGACATATGCCTGTCACATAATTTCACAACAGAGTAGAAAAAGGAACCCCACACAAAAGGAAAGAGGAAAAAAGTCAAAGTGAAGGCACTAAATAATGTATAAGTTTTTCTTAGAAGATCAACCCTAGAAATGTGTGACATGAATGTGCACCGCAGTTTTATCTATGGAATTCAAATAGCTTTACCAAGATTTCCACACTTGGTTTCTGGTGCGTGCATGTGCACGCACACACACACACAAAGACACACACACATACAAATACATATTCTTTTTCACATGAAATATGCCATTTTCTTAAAACTTATATTTTTTTATCAACACCATTTGCTTTTTGTGCGATTCTTCTGTTCAGACATATAAACTATATATAATTAATATAAATGTATACCATAAATCTTACAAAATTATATGAGTGATCATTACAAACAAATGTATTTAGCACCTATTTTGTAGATAGCCCATTGCCTCTGAGCATCTACATTTTTCTCTACTTTATTGCCCTAAAGCAAGTATTTTGGCTTCTCTCCTAACTTTTTATTTTTCCAGCCAGAATAAAAATTTTCGACAGTAAGAAAATTAAGGGTCCTTAGGACCAGGGAAAGTTCAGTGATGTAATGAAGCATTCACTCAGAAACCTGGCTTCTGGACCTACAATCTTTAAATAACTAGTGAGAAAGACTGGAAGTTCCCAATAATGCTTCTTCTTATAGAAAATCACTTAATCTCTTCGCGCCTCCTTTTCCTTCTTATAAAAGTAGGGCATTATATCATTAAAAAATAGCTAAGTGATTTCTAAGTCCTTTCCCATTCTAAAAGTATATAATTCTAAGCTGTTAAAAATACTTTTAAAATTGTTTGAGATTTATATGTGTGTTTACACACACAAACACACACACACACACACACACACACAGTGAAAGGGGAAGGGAATATACAGTATTTTATACCAGGACTTTACAGTACATCATTATCTAGACGTTTTTTGTTCCTGAAAAATAAGTTTCAGGGTGGCATTCGCCCAGCAGGGGGAGTTCTTCTGAGAAGCCAGGCTCAGAAAAAAGTTCCAGCTACTCCCACTTAGCCTACAGGCGCCTCGGTCCGGATTCAGAGCAGTGTTTGGAGGCACCGCATCCCAGCTCAACTGGGGACCCAGCGGAATTTGTAACCGCCGTTGGCTGTCCGAATGGTGAAGGCATTGCCCTGGGGGAAAGCGAGGGTGCGGATGGTGCTGTGGCTGCGGATGGGGGTGCTGAAGGAGCCGCCTTCTTCCAGCTCACTGTGGCTCAAGTTTAGCGCGCTCCGGCTGCAGTCCGTGCGCAGCCCCCGGAAGCTGCCGTGCAGGTTCCCCCGCATGCCTTCGGCATTCGCCGGCTCTGGCTGTAGCCGGAGTCGCTTGGGGTCGCGGCTCTGTAGCGCTTCATCGCAGCGCTCGGAAATCTCCCTCAGGATGGCGTCCACTTCCGCGCAGTCCTGCCCGCTAGCACTGAACAACTCCTCCAGGCTCCTTTTGGCTGTCGCCTTGAGCAGGAAAGGCTCGCCTGTCGTTCCGCAATCCCGGGACTGCGTGATCATCAGCTTCTACAAAAGATGGGGAGGAGCACCAAGCTGGGGCCTGCTGGACTCCCCCCGCGCTGGGCGCGCAGAGCACACCCGGGCGTCTTTCGAACTCCGCGGGCTTAGATGCCGGCTGCAAGTCGCTCAGCACGCTCTCGGAGGCCACCGCCCTTCTCCCAACCCCGCTGGGTCCCAATCCTGGGAACAGGGTGGGAGCTGCATAGGAACATTTCTGACGTCCTGCAGTGTCCCACACGCCCGCACCCCACTTACATCCAGCACCGAGGCCAGGTGCCGGGTCCGACTTGCAAGTTCCTTCAGTTGCACGTTCCGCTCTTTGAGCGAGGCGATCTCCTCCTGTTTCTGGGTCAGCGTCACGTGCAGCTGCAGGAGGAGACCCAAACATTACAAGGTAGGCCACCGTGGTCGGTCTCGTCTGTATACTTTGCATGAGTTATACCAGGATCCTAACATCTAATCTGGAACTGGGGACCCAAGGGCACTTGCACTGGTGGGAATAATAATCACGTTTGTTTAGTTGTCCTTTGTTTTTACAAATCACTTAGACAAAATGTATCTCAATCTTCAGTGTAGCGTGGTGGTGAAGAGTACGGACTTGGGCAACAGAGGTTCTGCCTCTGAAGTTCAATCTTTCTATACCTCAGTTTCATAACCTATAAAATGGGGTAGTAAGGGTATCTTGTTCAGTGGTTCTAAGTATTAGAAAAAAAGTAAATTGATAAGCACAATGCCAGGCGTATATGAAGCCTTCGGGAAATATTGGTGCCCCTATTACAAATCTGGTCGGACAGGATTATTCCCGCTTACTAAGGCTGGAAACTGAGGAGAGCCACTGGAACAATGGCAGCTACATGAAGCACTCGCCCCTCCACAGGTTCTGACTTACACCGGGGCACGGTCCCGCTCCCGCAACCCCCATTTCCGCCCAGAGCTCCATACCCTGTCCCCAACCCAAGATTCCTGGCGGCCAGCCCAGTGCCCCTACTTGGTTATTCTCAACGAGTGCGTCCCCCAATGCCCTCTGGTTCTGGTCGGCCACCTCCTTCCAGTACTGCTCCGGCGGGGGCACGTCCGGAGGGCGCAGCGGCGGTGACTGCAGGGCCCTTGGGTCCAGCGGCGGAGAGAGACAGGGCCCAAATGGCAATACGTCGCAAGGAGAGAAGGGGAAGTCTCCGCCGGCCAGAGGAGGTGACATCAAAGAGGATGAGTCTGAGGAAGAGTGGGAACTAGGTTTGCAGCCTCAGACTTGTGCCCAGCTAGCTACAGGGACAAAACGCCACGCCGGGTGTAGGGTTTATGTAAAGACTTAAGTAAAGCACCCCTCACTCTGCAATCCCTACTTTTACCCAGGCCCTTTCTGATATCTTCTTCATACACAGCTGGTGCTCCATATATGCCTATCGAGTTGATCTGAATTCAATCTCCATGGTGGTCAGGGCAAGCCTGCGTGAAGTCACACAGGTCTGCCGTTCTGTACACTCCTGTCACCCAACTTCTCCTTGACCACATCACGGAGTAGGGCTCCCTCTCCGAGAACTCAAACCGTTAAACTGAGAAAGCTTTATAAATTTAGCGATTCATCTTCTCCATTAGAAAGGCTGTTGTGTCATAAATATGAAAAAGCCGGACCCATTAACGAGTTTCTGATGATGTTGACAGGTGCTGGGTTTACCACCTTCGCGACCACGAAATCGAAATCCGAACTAGTTTGATTTGCAGAGTGGGGAACATCCCCGCCTCCCTTTACTTTACCGCAAGGAGACTGCACTTGCCTGCAATGAGATTGTCCACTGTGTCTCTGAAATCCTGCAGATCGAAGTCCGCTGCCGTTTGCAGAGAATGATTCTGAAATAAACCAGACGTGTAAAATAGTTAATGTCAAGTCCGGCAGGTCTGAAACACTTCCCAGACCGACAGTCGCCCTTCCGGGCTTGGCAGCGGGTGTGCACGCTCTGTCGTTCGCAACTGAGCCTCATACCTGAAAATCAAAGCCCCATCCGAGGCTTGGAACCCAGCAGGCTTGCATTGCCAGGGTGGGGAGCGGAACACTCGAAACAAAGACCGCGTGCCCTAGGATCCTGAAGGGCGCCGAAACTGTGCGGGGCTGTGTTTGAGGCGTGAGTCCTTCTGCGCTCAACGTAGTGGCCCCACGCCCGGCAGCCGGTGGCCCACAGTCCCCACGCCGCCTCATTGGCCCGCCACCAGCCAACCAGCTGCCTCCTCCCGTGAAGCCCGAGGTGTTCCTCCTGCTACCACTGAACCTCAGTTTGACTTACCTCCAACCCGCCAAGGAGCCGTGCCCTAAGGTAAGGGAGCGGGTGTGCGTCCAGTCGGACTTCCCTCCCAAGACCTGACAGCGTGCAGGGTCATCCAAAGAGAACGTGAGGCTGTATATCCCGCCTAGGCTGGGTCACAGCCAAACCACCTTCTCCCCAAACAAGAAGGGAAAAGGTAGGCTACGATGAGGAGGCAGGGGTGCTATGGAAAGTGCTTCTGTTCAGCAGGCAGCAATTGCTCTTCTGTTTCTCAGCAAATCAGAGTCCACTTTCTCCGTGCGGTGTGATGCACCTCTCCTGTCTTGAACTGGGCGCTCTTCCTGGGTTCCCGCAACGTGCCTGGCTGTGTGTCGCCGAAGGAGACAGTTCCTGGCAGCCCCGGAACCTTCTTATTCCCTTAATTCGTGGACATTTAGAGTTGACAAAACTCTTTTACACAGAGTCCCTATGTTAATTCTCACTCAGTGTAGGAAGCACGCAGGGCCCAGGAAATGATTCCTCCCCCTTTGATGAAGAATCTGAAGCTCAGAGAAAGTGAATTGCCCAAAGTCATCCAACTCTGAAATAGAAGTGAGGCTCCTGTCCTAGAATGATGGTGACTATTTCTATCTTCTTTCCTCCATACCTCATTGCCTCTAGGGTTTATCTCTTTTTTAAGGAAAGCCTGTCTTCCAATGAAGATAGCACTGGGGAAGAGAAAAGAAGTTTCTCAAGGCATATGGTGTGGGGGAGTGCATCCAATATGCCCATCAGAAATATCTATTCTACTACTCCCACTATTGTTGATGAATTGATTCCTTTGTGTTAATCATACTTATCTCCCTGAAGCCCTTCTCTACTTTTCAAATATTGCTGAGAAGAGGAACTTAACTCTGACCCTAACCTTGAAGAAAGTACAAGTATTAGCTTTCCCGGAGTGCTTCAATCTGGGAACCCTCAAGCACCAGTTGGGAAATGAGGCCGTAAAGGGTGAAAGGAGCTTGGAAAGGGCCAAGACAGATCCCGAAGCACAAGTTCTGTCCTGGTTGAAGGAGCCAGAAACAAGACTCATTTTCCAAGGGCTGAAATCTTAGTAGAGATCCCGCCAAAGCCCTTAACATGAGGAGGCTCCAGGCTAAGTCAGGAACTGGGGCCCAGGAAATGCTTCCTCCCATGCTATCCCAGGTCCTTCGCTCATTCTGGATCTAAAACAAACACTTCTGAAGTGTTTCCTCTCTTTATTCATCTTACCCAGCAGAAACGAGTCTAGGAAATTTAACCTGAGTGTGCACTGGCCAGGGTCTTTCCAGGGGATCTTCCTCTAAGGAGCGTCTTTCCCTCTCTACCAGCTCTGTCTCTCCCAGGAAAAGTCCTGGACCTCTTGGGCCATCTGGCATGAGCTCTGTGCTTGAAACTTTGAATCCTACCTTCTCAATTAGATTTTTAAAATCTGGCATTTTTCCAAACCACAATGGCAGCCAAAAAAAAAAAAAAAAAAGGCTAATACAGAACATGATGTGAAATTTAAGTTCTGAATACTTAAGAAAAAATTCAACAAGAGCCTGCTTGGTTTTCATGACTTGCAAAATAAACATGTTGGAGTAAGACAGTGATTGGGCCTCCGGGCCAGTTAAAAGACGCTCAAGTCTCTGAGCATGGTCTTTCCTTATTTGAGCAACCAGAGCTAAAAAGAAAAACAAAATGGCCTCTGCAGGGCAATGCCCACTCTCATCCCTTGCCTTACCACTCTCTGCTCTCTGTGGCCACATACCCTGAGTCCATTTGGGCTCTAACCCAATTCTAAAGCCACTTAGGGGAAATATGGAAGGCTATGTTCTAGCACCAACCTCAATTTTCAGAGGTGGTCATATCTTCTGGTGTTCAGTGCTTGACATTTCCTCATGGAACCCATGTCCCCAGGACCTGCTGCCAGGAATCTAGAACTGGCACTCTTCCTGTAGTAAGACCTCCTGTCCTTCTGGGCACTTCATGTCCCATCAATGGCCAGGCAGGCTTCTGGCCTCCCAGACACCAATGCTGGGAGGTTCCCTCATCAACCTGGGGAGTGTCAGCCCTGGTAAGTAGTAGAAGTGGGACAGGAGTAGGGAAATAAGTTTTTAAGGAAAAGAAAAAGTCAAATACCTCTTTGTCCCATGAGGGTAAGTGACATGAACCTTTGCAGGAGGGAGAAAATGACTTTTTTAAAGTGCCCAAATGCTGAAGAGCCATCCCTGCAGAGAGGACCGTTTGCTGTCAGATCTCTTCCAGAGTTCTTTGTCCTTCGTCCCTCTTCCCCTAAATGTAAACTCTATTCATCTTTTCCAGTCTTGATCGAGTAGTTACCCGTCAATCTTCACACTCCTTAGATACCCAGGGAATGAAAATTGTTAGTGAATGGCCGGGAAGGCATGTTGGGAGCACTACAGGACAAATACCAGGTGCCCAAGGCTCCATTTGCTCCCACCTACTCGCCTGGCTCCTCGGTTCTCAATCTCCAGATTGCTTTGTCACGACTCCAGGGACCTCTTCCCTGGAGGGAAGTCCTCCAGGTGAGCCCCTCTGTCCCAAGTTGGTCAGAACAGCTCTGAGAATATGGCGGACGCAACAGACCAGGAGGGAAGAAGTTCGATCCTCAGGGCTGAGATTCCGGCACGACGTCTACCCCCACTAGCTAAATCTGCCTGCGCGCCGGGCCTGAGATGAGCCTCTGCCGAACCGAACCCTGGACTCCGGAGTAGGAATTTGGGCTGTCGGAGGTCGCCGGGCTTTGGCAATAAGGGGAGGTACCTGCGAGGCGGTCAAGTCACCACTAGGCGGCGCGTCGGACCCGAGTAGCGAGGAGCAGTCCGCGAGGTCCTGCAGGTCTATGGTGGTGAGGGCTGCGCGGGGAGAACCGGGGACACGCACGAGGCAGGCCCTGAGTCTCTCCGCCAGAGCTCACCACTGGCATCCCCGCCATGACGTTGGAACCCGGTGGAGAAAAGTTGTGAGCCGCGCGTGCGCAACCCACCCGGCGCGGGGAACCCGAGGGATCGCGCGGGAGCCGCCAGGCTCACCTGGCAGCGCCGCCGGCTCCGCGTCCCGGGGATCTTCGTATATCGACACAGGGCTGCTGCTGCTGCAACCAGGAAAGAACTTCCGCGGAGGGGCGAACTAGCCGGACACAAAAACCGTGAGCATGGGTCAGCTCTCGGGCCCCGGAGCGTGCGGACCCTGCCCGGCACCGGCCCGCGGCCCCACCTTCCTCTCCAGCTTCCCGGGCTTGACGGAAGGCCGGCCCCGCAGCTCCAGCATCCTGTTGGGGCAGATGCGGTCGAAGGCTCGGCGTCCCGCCGCGGCGCCTCCGCACGACTGCATCCTGCCTCCCCGCCCGCTTCGGCCCAGAAATGCAGTGCTGGTTCTGCGGCGGCGGTGGCCGCGGCTGGAATAGCGACCCACAGTCAGCGCTCCGCCTGGCGCCTGCAGGGGAGGGCGCGTGGTCGGGTTGGAGGCGAGGGGTGGCTGTAGAGGCGCGAGGGGAGGGCCAGTGGAGAGGGAAGAC
>JAPYYM010002884.1:0-11777 GCA_028534135.1 Potos flavus
TTTAGGGCATGGCAGAAGTCTATCAGGCAGATTATCTCTAACTAATGCTGATTAGGAGATTCTTGATTGGTTGAAGTTTCCATTTCTGGGAGAGCCTAAACTAATTAAATAGAGCTAGGTTGAGTGATATGCAGCTTAGCTTAAGTGATTCCATTTTGGGCCTGTTCTCTTGTTTTTAACAAAGCTTAGCTACCACCCAAGTACTTAATGATAAATTTAATTTGTGAACTATCACTGTCTCCCACACTATATAAAGATTTGCCGTAATTAACCAAAACAAATTTTGTAGACAAGTCCATGTAAACCTTTAAAATTTAGATGGATAAAGATGGGCTTTTAAGTAGAGTCATATGATATTATGGGAATCCTTATCTTTTTATACATATGGTAGGTACACACCACAGAGAAATTTGGGACTTAAATGAGAATTTAGTCATATTAAATTTTACATGTGATCTTTACTCTAGGCCAACTAAGCATCTTTGTTTAGTTTATTGGGGTTATAAATTCAGTACTTTTATCAGAAAAATATTTTCCATTACAAAGGTATTTGAATAAACAAAGTACTTTTGGGTCCAAATGATTTAGATAAAGCTTATTCCTTCTTAAAGAACTACTTGAATGTCCTTTCTCCCTGAGGGGTTTTTGCTTCTGATTCTCAGGAAATATACATATAAGTGAAAAGCACTACTGTGGTGTCAGAAAACCTTGGAACTGGAACCCCTCAAGTTTGAGCTAGTACTCTCTAGCTTTGGGATTTTGGTGATAGCTCTGAACCTTAATTTCCCCACCTGTTAAAATTTGTATGACGTTAAATTACTGTCTCATGTGCTTGCTGTGAGGAGTAATTAAACATAATGTATAAAAGTCCCCAGCAAGTATTGATTTATTTATTCTCCAAATATATTAAGGGGGTTTCCATGGCAAATTTCCCTTTAGATTAAATTAGCAAGTAAAAATATTTGTACTGAGTACTGAGTAAAAATTATAGTCACCTTAGTTTTGAGAAAGGGTTTAATCTTGTTAGGGTCAGTAGGAAGCTAGAATTTCCCCCCCATTTACAATGAATTGTTATAAACTTTTATTGTTTTAGGAAAGAAAAATGGGTTCTGTGATGGGCTATTTTACTTTAATACTTCAAAATAAAACGGATGAAACAGGAGAACCTTATTTTTTATTAAATTATTTTATTTTTCATTTTTATATTTTTAAAGATTTTATTTATTTATTTGAAAGAGAGAGAGAGAGAGTGAGCACTAGCAGGAAGAGGAGCAGAGGGAAAGGGCCAAGCAGACTCCATGCTGAGCATGGAGCCCCACATGGGGCTTGATACCACAACCCTGAGATCATGACCTGGACAGAAATCAAGAGTCGGACACTCAACCAACTGAGCCACCCAGGCGCCCCAGATTAAAATTTTTCATTATAAATAGAACATGTTTAAGAAAAATTAGAAAGAAAAGCACACACACACAAACTCTATGAGATGATAGATTTGTTAACTGTACCATGGCAGTCATTTCCCAATACACACATAAATCATCACATTGTATACTTTAAACTTATACAGTATTATATGTCAATTATATCTAAAAGCTGGAAAAAAATTAAGTAAAAAATTTAAAATAATTCATAGGTGAACACTATGAATGATATGGTATACATTTTTCTGTATGTTTTTCTGGGCAATATATGCTTTTCTTTTCTCAAGAATGTGATTGTATTCCATACAATTTTTGGTAACCTGAATTTTCAGTTAAAAAATATATAATGGCTTTTCCCATTTCATTTAATGTTCTTTTTTTTTTTTTTCATTTAATGTTCTTTTCCAGCAGTGGTTTTCTTTTCTTTTTTAAATTAAAAAAATTTTTTTTAAAAGATTTGGTTGATTGATTGATTGATATGAGAGAGAGCGAAAGAGAGTACAAGCAGGGGGAGCAGCAGAGGCAGAGAGAGAAGCAGACTCCCCGCTGAGCAGGGAGACTTATTCGGGACTCCATCCCAGGACCCTGGGATCATGACCTGAGCCGAAGGCAGACGCTTAACCAACTGCCCCAGCAGTGGTTTTGTTTTAAAGAAAATCTGTACCATTTACATAGATAGTTCTTCCACCAATATCGTTAATTAAATGCAGTTATTCTTGAGGGTGTTGGTATAAAGTTTCCTTTCTGATCTTCCTTCCCCAGAAAATCACTATCTTTAGTTAAAGGGACCATATTCCACTGTATGGGTGTACCATTATTTGTTTACCGAGTTACTCTATTGATTGATGGTTATGTGGTTTATAACTTTTTATTATTATAAACAGCACTGTGATCAACAGATATTTAGTTGAAATTTTAGTTTTCTGAGAGGGAATTTTTAAACTGAAAAAAAAAGTGAAAAGAAGAGAATACATAAAATGGGCTGAACTATTTGACTTTAAAATGGAGATCACCATCAGAAAACTTCAAAGTGAACTGGTGTTTCCTAGTATTACTATATTGATCTGAATGAAGTAAGGGTTTTAAGGACTTACATAATTTAATTAAAAACTTAAACTATTTCTTCTTGGGGTGCCCAGGTGGCTTAGTTGGTTGAGTGACTGACTCTTGGTTTCGGCTCAGGTCATGATCTCTAGGTTGTGGGATCAAGTCCTGTGTTGGGTCCACAGTCAGCGTGGAGTCTGCTTGGGATTCTCTTTCTCCCTCCCCCCCAACCCCTCGCCCTGCTTGCATATGCCCTCTCTTTTTTGCTCTGTCTCTTTAAATAAATAAAATCTTAAAAAAAATTTTTTTTTCTTCCTGGATGTACTTATAGCTAGCAGTATAAACACAAGTACTTAGAACTTCATGGAATCTTATATCTTGTTCAAATCACTTGCCTTAAAAGAAGTCCAGAAATATTAATGCCTCCCTTAAGATCACATGGTATATTTCAGTGTCTGGTATATTTCTGTCATTTTCTAATTCCTCCCCCAATATTCTTATCTGTAAGAAGTCTAATATAAGGGTAATGAGAACTGTTTGCTAATGGAGCATTCATAATCTTTAATGAAGAGACTAAAGAAGGCAAATTAATTATCATTTGTTGGGGTGTACTTTTCTATAAGCTTTCTAAGATATTGATTGATAAGTACTGCCATTTTCATTAGTGAAATATTTATTTAGGTCCACCGTGGCAGAGGCTTTTTAAAAAAAAATTTTTTTTTTTTTTTACAGTTCATTGGTTTTAGTATATTCATAGAGTTGTGTAGTCATTACCACTATCTAATTTTAGAACATTTCATCATTCCATAAGAAACCCTGTACCTGTTAGCAGTCACTTTCTATTTCCCCATTCTCCTAGCTCCTAACAACACTATTTTACTTTCTGGCTCTATGGATTTGTCTATTCTGGATATTTCATAAAAATGAAATCCTACTGTATGTGATTTGTGTCTGGCTTCTTGCACTCAGCATAGTATTTTCAAAGTTAACCCATGCCGTCCAATATATGAATATAGCTGACCCTTGAACAATGTCGGGGTTAGGTACACCAACCCTCATGCAGTTGAAAATCGGCATATAACTTTTGATTCCTTCAAGACTTGACCACTAAGCCTACTGTTGACCCATAACTGTACTGATAACATAAACAGCTGATGAGCACATATTTTGTATGTTTTATATACAGTATTCTTTTAACAAAGTAAGGTAGAGAAAAGAAAATGTTATTAAGAAAACCATAAAGAAAATACATTTTCAGTACTATACATATATTCATTGAAAAAAATCTGCGTATAAATGGACCCATGTAGTTCAAACCTGTGTTCAAGGTCAACTGCACGTCATTCTTCTATTTTTTTATTTTTCTTTAACTAAAAAAAGATTTATTTATTTTAGAGAGGGAGAGTGAGAATCTAAAGCAGACTCCCCACTGAGAATAGAGGTCAACCCGGGGCTCAGTCTCATAACCTGAGATCATAATCTGAGCTGAAATCAAGAGTCAGACGTTTAACTAACTGAGCCACCCAGGTGCCCCTTACTATCTTTTTGATTTTGTTCGTGTGAACTGACATTTCATTGTTTTGGTTTGATTTTCCTAATAGCTAATGATGTGGAAGATCTTTTCGTGCTTTTTGGTCATTTGTGTATACTCTTTGGAGAAATGTCTATTCAACTCCCTTGCCCATATTTTCATTGGGTTTTCTTTTTATTCTTTTTGTTATTGTTGTTGTGTATAAGAGTTCTTTATATATTCTGGATACTAGGATATCATGTATCCTATGATCCTGTTCTGGATACTAGGATCTTATGTTCGTTATGATTTGTAAATATTTTCTCTCATTTTGGATTGCTTTTTCACTTCCTTGATGGTGTCCTTTGAAGCATAAAAGTTTCTAATTTTGATAATGTCCAGTTTATGTCTTTTGTTGTTGTTGCTTATAATAGGAAACTGCTGCCTGACCTAAGGTTGCAAAGATTTACTCCTTTGTTCTCTTCTAAGAATTTGTAGTTTCAGCTCTTACATTTAGGTCTGGTAGTGTTTTCTTTTTTTCAGTGAAGGGGACATGTGACAAGGTTCCAGCCTTTTAGGACTACAGTGTATTTGGCTAAATTAGACATATACGGCATAACTAGCAATACCATTCACTCATTTATTTGATGCTGACTGAATAACCCTATGTAGGAATTAGTGTGAGAATAAAAGACGTAGTTCCTTTCCTTACGATCTAGAGAAAAAAACAAAATAGATTACAGTACAGGCCTATGAATTATTTTATATAGGTATTGTACAGAATGCTGGGGGGGTAACTAGGAGGGACACTGAACTGACCCATGAGGGTATGGGTGCTTGGGAAGCCCTTCCAGTATGGGGAAATCCCATGATAACTGAATTTTGAAGACCAAAGAGTGAGCCAGAGAAGTGACTTTTAGTTTAGTAAGATGAGTGATAAATACATAGTATAGAGGTAAAAGAAGTTATAAACTCAGAGATCTGGAGGAGATTTCAGTTCTTGTTTGGGCCAGATCAATTCTAAATGTGTATAAAAAGTTTTTTTATACTTTGGGAGGAACTGGGAAGGATTAGGGTATGAAAATAAAAATCTGTAGGACGGGGATGACGTCTTTTCTTTATGAGTTGTGAGGATTAATGAAGATGATGCTTTTATACTATAAATAATATATGGGTTAATCCTGTTGCCATTAATTTTTTTAACATGAAATTTTGATGATCATTGGTTCTTTAGTATCTTTTTATTTCTAGGTCGTCATGAAGTCCTTAAGAACAAACTGTTCTGAATTTCTTTTTTTTCTTCTTAATTTCTTACTTAAATATACACTGCATATTATAAACAAGGAAATGGTTATACATGTTATTAATAAGGAAATGGTGATTACTGAGCTGTAAAAAGCAATTGACTGTGGTTTTTAAAGTAATTATAAAAGTATACAATCTGTAAAAGTAATTAGATAGTAAGGAAAGCTATAAGGGAAAAAGTAAGAAACACTCAAAATCCCACCATTATGTGATAATTACTTAGTATTTTGGTGTATTTTCTTTCTGACATCTTTTTATCCATTTGTGGTGTATACACAAACACACATATTTGCCTTTAGAAAAACAATTTATAAATGTAAGATCATTTTACATATGTAATTTTAATCTTTTTTTTTAAAGATTTTATTTTTAAGTAATCTCTACACCCAGTGTAGGGCTCAAACTCACAACCCCGAGATCAAGAGTCACATGCTCTACTGACTGAGCTAGCCAGGAGCCCCTAATCTTATTTTTTTAATCTAAATGCTTTATGAGGTTATCTTTCTATAGATCTAAAGAAACATAGATCTATATAGTCCTCTTGTTTCATTGTATTTCATTGGCAATGTTTTAATATGATTGATCCCCTATATGTGAATATTTAGGTGGTTTCTAGTTTTTTACTGAATAATGCATAATATGTTTGCCCACTTGTCTGATTATCTCTTTAGAATAAATTCTTAGAAGCAGAATTGTTGAATCACATAGTATGCCTGTTTCAAATTTAGGACTGTATCGCCACACTCTTCTCCAGGTAGATTGAGCCAACTTGTACCATCAAAAGGGCTCAGCGCTATCTCTTTCTCTTTGTCCTTTTCCACATTGGCTTTTGCCCACTTACCCAAATTCATAGGCAGATGATATTTCACCTTTATTGATATTATTATTTTATTACCAGGGAATTTGAACATCTTCATTTGTGAATTGGCTGTTTGTATTCATCTTTTGGGTATTTCGCATTCATTTCCTTTGTACTTTTTTCAATAGTGTGTATAGCAATTAAGATTGGACTTTGAAGTTGTATTATCTGGATTCACAATTCCATCTATACCAGTTTTTAGGTGTTCAACTTGGGCATATTAACTGTGTCTTAGTTTTCTCATCTGTAAAGTGGGGCTAATGGTAGCAGTTACCTGGTAGGGTTGCCGTGAGGACTGCATGACATGTAAAGTGCTTGCAACAGGCTCTGGCAGATAACAAGCACTGCTATCCCTATTAATCTTTTCATACTTGTGTATTTCTATAGGATAAATCCCTACTAGGGTAGCTGTGTTTGAAAACAGATACCACCAAATGCTGTTTTAAAAAGTTGTTCCTTTTGCACTAAAACCTGCATAATAACTCTTTGCAGTATCATATCAGTATCATGATCGTGTCCGAGCTCTCTGTCTCAATGATCTGTTTCTGTATTCATCTGTTTTCTTGAGAAATCAAAAGACTCATGTATAAAATTGTGTGTATTTTCAACTTTTGATTATAAAAAATCTCAAACATACAGGGAATTTTTTTTTTTAATATTTTATTTATTTATTTGACAGTGAGGGAGAACAAGCAGGGGGAGAGGAAGGCAAAGGGAGAGAGAGAAGCAGGCTCTCCGCTGAGCAGGGAGCCCGATGTGGGGCTTGATCCCAGGACCCTGGGATCATGACCTGAGCTGAAGGCAGACACTTGACCGACTAAGCCACCCAGGCGCCCCAAGATATAGGGAATTTTAAACACTTAGTCCTATTATGATCACCTGTATATCCACTGTCTGGACCAAGAGTTAGCAATTTTTTTTTTTTTTTTTGTAAAGGGCCAGCAAATATTTTAGATTTTGGAGGCCATCCAGTCTCTGTCACAACTTCTCAGTTCTGTAGTTGTAGTGAGTAAGCATAGACAACGGGTGAGTGAATGGACATGGCAGTGTTCAACAGAACTTTATTTACAAGAACAGGCACAGCTGGATTTGGCCTGGGCTATAGTTTGCCATCCCCAGATCCAGATTAAACAGTTAACAGATTGCTGCATTTGCTTTCTCTGTAAATGTGTTTATGTACTTCTGAACCACTTCAAAGTTAAGTTGCAGTCATCATGGCATGATCATTGTGTGCCTGGCTTCGGAACTTGGCCCTTAACCTGATTGAGACATGGAGTAATGGATTACAAAGGGAATAGGTTCTAATAGTTCCCCAAATGGAAATAGTAATTTTTTTTTCTGATTGTAAAAGGAACACATACTTGTTGTAAAGTGCAGACAATTAATATAAAATGTAGGCATTCATGAGAGATTTCCACTGCGAAGAGTTAGGTGTGTAGACTCAGTGGGGAATTTCATGATGAGTTTTGCATTGGTGTGGATGGTGGAGAGGACCAGTGGTGTGAGAACCTGGGACTAAATTGTGGGGTTATTTGAAGGGAGCATAAAAGGAAAAATAGCAGTTTTGCCAATGGCATAATTCGAGTGGAAAGTGTGTCCTTTGTTCTTTTTTTTTTTCTTTTTTCTTATTTTTATCCTGTGTTTCCAGGCTTATTTAGAAGGGAAGGGTAAATGTAAGAATTCAATTCTATTTTGACAGATAAGAACTATTATATATTATATCATGCCCTTTCGTCTTACTATTTGTTCCTCTCTTGAATTACTTAAGGTTAGCAGCTTCTGTTTTGGTGTGTAACTCTAGCATAATTTTTACATTTCACAAAGTTCTTATTGCAGCCTTTAAATTTTTATTCTGAGGAACTGGGATTGGAGTGGGGTAAAGGGGGCACTTGGGCAAGTTATTGGCAGAGGTTCTTTGACTCTGAATTAAGGGCTCTCTAGGTTTCTGAGTAGGATCTTGCTTTCACTGGATTCTGTTGTTTCTCCTCATCGGAAACAAGGCTGTAGAATTCATGATGTGAAACTTTGGCTTATTGGCATCTTCACAGTAATGCGGTGTTAGCATGGACTCTGAGTTCTGGGACACGGGGAAGGATCCTCAGTATCCAGTTAACTAAAAGATGATTGGTTGGTTAATGGCACGGGGTTTATGGAACTAAGGCATTCGTTCCGGGCAAGAAAGACTTAGGTCACTAATGTTAACCTCTCTTCCTTTTTCAGACAGGATTAAACATGGCACTACACCCTTAATATTTTAACATGCATCTCCCAAAAATAAGCACATTCTGCTGCATAACCATAATACCATTATTACAGCTAAGAAAATTATAGTTTTGTTCTTCTTAATAGAACCAACACTGTATAATGTAGCACAAAAAGTATGAAAATCCTCAGATTTGCTCTTCAACCATTGTAACCTATTGAACTGTCTTTATCTCTGTTCCTCTTTACTTATCTTTTTCTTTAAAAAAAATTTTTTTTTAAAGAGTTTATTTATTTATTCATGAGAGACAGAGAGAGAGAGAGAGAGAGGGGCAGAGTCAGAGGGAGAAGCCAGCTCCCTGCAGAGCAGGGAGCCCGACGCGGGGCTTAATCCCAGGACCCTGGGATCATGACCTGAGCCAAAGGCAGACATTTAACCAACTGAGCCACCCAGGCGCCCTCCCTATCTTTTTCTTTAGGTAGAAATCTGTATTGGGTAGCGCTGTTTGCTGCTTTCATTTGACCCAATTACACAATCAAATGAAAGAACATTCTGTTTTTTTCCATGTGTTTGGTTTGTATTTTTTAAAATCTGGGTTTTGTTTCTGTATTTTATGTGATTTGAAAAAGAATTTCATGTAATTTATAATCAAAAGAAGAGTTTACATAGTGTCTAATTTCCATTTGATTGTTGGTACTTGTTATGTGGTAGAAGAAACTGAAGGAAGGCAAAGCCAATTATGTGCTTTTAAAAAAGTGGCCAACTTTGGAATTTTCATGCTAAAAGGAGGAGGGAAAATAATATGGATATTCCCATTGTTTTCAAGTTTAACTTTATTATGCTTTTACGTGATAAGAAAATTTATAATACTTCAGATAAAAGTCTTGTATCTGAAAAATTATGCTGCAAATTTATCCAGGGTCCTTGCTTTATTTTTCTCTACTCCTCCATCCCCTTCCCAGATTTAGTGTTCTGCATTATCTTCCTCGCATATCATCTGTTAGGCTGTGGATGCAAAGCATTATCTTATTTTATCCTTTTAAAAACATCAGTTTCCTTGATTAGAAGGAAAGAATTTAGTGTTTTGATATAGCTGTGGGACTGTAGGCTACAGTTAGGAATAGTGTGTGCAATATGAGATAAATGAGAATTTATTCTTCTTAGATTACAGACTTTATCATAACTACCAGTGGGAGGCAGTTTGACTATTAGGAACAGACTCAAAATTATTGTTACATCTCTGTATTCTACACAGAAGAAGCAAAATTTATAAATTTAGATGAAAAGAAACAACAGCAAGTAATTCAGGACAGCTAGTATAAGCACTTGGGATGGAGGTTGGAAATACATTTGGTTCTATCAGTTGTTTTATCTCTCTCTCTCTCTCTCTCTATTTGGCTCCACGCCCAGTGTGGGGCTTGAACTTACAACTCTGAGATCAGGAATTACATGGTCTACTGACTGAGTCAGCTAGGCCCTCTTCAAAGTTAGTTTTTTTCTCATCATTTAAAAAGTGGCTTCCTTGCACCCAACCAAAATGTTATAAATAGTGATGAAGCAGATGAAAGCTTAGTTAACTGGTGAGTTATTTTTTGATAACTTTCTCTTGGCTCCTATATTTTATGTTTGTATCTAAGAATTTAAGAGCTAGCATGTAATGGGCAGCAGTTGTTAGAGCTAGACATTTCTGAGTTCAGATTCTAGCTTTTAACTTTCACAAATCATGTACTACTTAGCCTTTAAAATGAATTGAAGAACTATGTCACAGAACTTTTATGAAGCTTAGTTGAAATTATGTATGTTTGGAACCTGGTCAGTGCTGCATAGTGGGCACTAAAAGACACTGGTTCTTACCTAAAAACAAACTCGAGTTCATAAAAAAATGGAAAACTAAAGTCTCTCTTCTAAAAATAAAAAAAAATCTAAAGGCCATCTCCTTTAAGCCTTCTCATTGTGTGGAGATGGGAATAGATGCACTCACAGTTTCTTGGGGCTTTTTCTCTTTCAAAGAGCTCATTATTTTGTTCTGTAACTGTCTAGTATAATGCTTGGCACATACATAGTCCTCAGTATGTGTTAGAGGGATGTCTTGCAGTCTAGAGAAAATGTTCTCTCTTGCCTTTTTTCTCTTGAACACCTCACAAGTTGTTTACTTGTATAGATTTACTTATTCACTCAAGATACTTGGTTTGTTTTGGAAGAGAAATGATATTTTATAGTTAGAAAATTAAGTACACTGTTACCAACTGGCTAAAAATCCTGATGTCTTCTTATCTATTCCATGATACCAGCATTTTTGTGATTTGAAATGAAGGCAATAGTGTGCTTTTAAATGTTCGAGGATGGGCAACCCTCTTGGGTCCCCTCCCTCTTCAGGAGCTTTGTACTATCACTCAATAAGCTTTATTATCATTCAATAAACTTTGCTTTGTTGCCTACCAAAAAAAAATGTTTGAGGATATGGAATTTTTGAAGGGCTTAAGAATGGCTGTTTCTCTGACCTTCATTCATTCACCTCACATTTACTGAGTACTTCTGTATACTCTAGACCCTGTGTTAAGGGCTATGGAAAGTCAGAGAATTGCTGATTGTTTCCGTCCTCAGGGATCTTGACCTCAGTGACAAAGGCAGATAAGAAAACCAACCTTACATTATAATTGAAAAATACTATAGTATCTGCATAGAAAAGGTGAACATAGAAAAGGAAGACTGTCTATTCATAGTTGGTGCATGTGTCAATGGCAGGTGCAGCAGGCAAACTTTTTGGAAGAGCTGAGACTTGAAGAACAGGTGGAGAAAGATACCGGAAAAGGACATTGCAAGCAGCTTGCACAAAGGCAGGGTGGTATGAACAGCCTACAAGTCGTTCTTTGTAAGATGAAGCTGGAATAATCAAGGACTGGGTTCCTTCTGTTTGCTTGCAGTGTCCTTTGGCATTGCTTCCATTACCTTGCGGTACAAAATCACTACCGGAGTGCTATCCATCATGTCCCAGTAAGGGACACACTCCCAGCTAAGTCACTTCCCTTCAAGTAGCTTTCCTGGAAGTCACATTCATGACTTCCGCTTCTAGCTCATTGACCAGTTGTAGCAGCTGGGAAGGCTGGAAAGGATGCACTTTTACCTGGGGGCATGCCACCCAGAATAAAGCCAGGGTCTGTTACTGAGGAGACAAGAGAGAGTGGGTATAGAGACAGCCAGCAGTGTCTGCCACAAAGAGGATTGAGAATGGAGGTGGGGAGACCAGTTTAGTACAACAGCTAAATAATAATACTTGTACTGTCTTACAGAAGAGATTTGGTTGATAGTCTAGAAATGCAAGAATGTGTTTGGTAACTAAGTAGAGAATGTATTCTGCTGGGAAAACTAGAAGAAGCCTTTATTATTATTATTATTTTTTAAATATTTATTTATTTATTTATTTATTTATTT
>JAPYYM010002885.1:0-11776 GCA_028534135.1 Potos flavus
GAAAATTACTGGGATATATATCATTTCTCATGGGAGATCTGACTCGGCCCTGAATGTCTGGGGCAGTGGCACTGCCATGGGAGCATGATGGCCTGGCTATAACTCAGAATATACTGATGCCTACCCAGTTTGTTTTCTGAAAAGTTATTAGGAAGGTTTATTTCTATGGGGCTCCTGTTCCCTCTTGTAGAAGACTGAGCGCTGGTGTTGGAGTCAGACACACCTGGTTGGTGATTCCAACTGTACCAATTACTGGGACAAATTTGGATAAATGACTCAAAGCCTCCATTTCTACCCCTCAGGGTTGTGATGAAGTCACAGAAAATGTTGGATCAAAACATGTCTTACCAGTTACAGTCAAGCCTCAGGTTACAGATCTTGATTCTAAAAAGAGTTCATGCCTAATCCTGGCTGGGCTCCAGTTATTCTAGTGTGTGTTGATAGGGTCTGTGCTATGGTGAAGGCTGATAAGACTCACCTGACACACTTCACTCCTTCAGTTACCAATGACTCAGACATGAAGCTGAGACCAACTCTGCCGAGTCATGAGGATCCTAATCATGCCTGCTAATTAGAAACTGGTAAAATTTTTAAAGACTTTATTTATTTATTTGTCAGAGAGAAAGAGAGAGAGCACAAGCAGGGGGAGCGGCAGGCAGAGGTAGAAACAGGCTCCTCGCTGACCAAGGAGCCCAATGCAGGGCTCCACCTCAGGACCCTGGAATCATGACCTAAGCCAAAGGCAGATGCTTAACTGACTGAGCCACCCAGGCATTCCAGAATCTGGTGACTTAACAGAAATACTGTGGCTCTTCCTTGAACTAATTAATTCAGGATCTCTAAAAGTGGAGCCCAAAACATCTGTATGTTTTTTAAAACTCCCCTCCCTGATCCTTCGGGGTTTGTCCTGAGGATTTTTTACCTGAACCCCACTGTTCACGGTCTAATAAAGTCTGAATGTTTATCTGTGAAAAGTTAACCAAGTAACGATGCGATACCTTTCTGGTGTGGAAGTAGTTTAAAATGCTACAATTGTTATTCAAGTTTCCTCTAGAAAAGTGGATGGAAAAGGCTATGGTCATTTTACTTCCCAGACAAAAACGAATTAAAAGTTCTGGAATAAATTGAGATTCTTAGATTCTGGAGTAGGTGAGAGGAAGGGCAGAATTGCAAAGCATAAAGCCTGGTGCATTTCTTTATGTAATAAACATGGTTGCCTTCTACACTGTGCTAAGTGCTAGAGATTCAGTGGTGACTACAACAAGTTTTCTCTTACTAAAGGAATTTATAAGCTAGTTGTTCGAGAGACAAAACATAAAATTAAACACATCAATCTTAGCTGATATGAACTGATCCAAGAGATCATACCTGGGGAGAGCAAGGGGGGTGGTTTAACTGAGACATAATCCAAAGAAGCTGAAAGGGAGCAGAATCCAGGTTTAGGACCACTAAACCAAAACACCGAGGACAAGAAGCTAGAGAGAATAGGCATTCTGCCAGACCCTGTTTCATTCAAAGCCCTGCATCAGAGACAGAGTGATTGAGGTATAGATATCACTCCTCCACCATGTTATAGTATGGTCAAGCATTCCTCTTAGTGATTAATGGGGCAGTGAAAAAGCAGAGCATCCAGATGAGACGTGAGGAATGAGGGCCAGTACTTCCACTCAGGCCTGCTTCTCTAGGTGATCTGTCTGTAACCAGCCCCTGGGGGATTTTCTATCTCTCCTAGTCCTTTTGGGTACCCTAAGGAAACAGACCTATGCAATGCAGCCTTTCTATCTTTGCTACTTTAAGTGAACCCAGCTGTTAACACAATGCATGCTAGAAAAGCTGAATACCTTCTGCAGGCTGTGGCAGCATGTCTCCACTGGTGCCCATTGTATTTTCTTACTCCTTCTATTTCCTGACAGTTTTCATTCTCCGCCAAATTTGGCTCTGTTGCTCAGTACACTGCCCACTGTCCTTCAGGAACCCTTTCCTGCCATACATTGATAAATTAGCCAGCCAGGCCTTTCCTTCCCAATACAGTGTTTGGTGTTAGTTCTCTAATATCAAGAGTCTCAGTACCTCCCTGCCCCATCCTATCCCACCTCAGCCCTGTGCACTAGAGCTGCACTATTTGACTGATGTCAGCCTTCTGTGACTGTCTCAAGCGACCTCAAGGAAAAATCAAAACCAGGAAGAACTGGAAAACCAGTTGAATGGAGGCATACAAGCAATATTTTTAAGCAATCAGATACAATATAAAAATAATGTATCAAGATGACTTAATGGTCTTTCTCACATCTGTATGGAAATCAGTGAATAAACATTAATTTTTACAATTATAACAACTTATACCTTGTGACTCACAAGTATTTGAAGAACTGCTTCCAAGAATGTAAACACTTTGCCCTTTCTTGTAATACCTGCAGTTTAAGCTTCTAAGTTCTTCAGACCAATCTAAAAGGCTATTTCCCAGGCAATAATTCTCAATAAAACAAAGAATAAAGCATTTACAAACTTATTTTGAGGTTAGCTTTCCTTTGGTCCACAGCCCTGAGGTCTGGCCATCTCTGGGCCTATACTTTCTGTGGGATCATACTTGAGGTAGAAGCTGTGAAGGGAGGTAAGGATCCAGCACCCAAGTTTACTGTGGAAGGGTAGGGGGAAGAGGGAAATGCAGATATTTCCCTACACCAATGAATAATGTCCCAACACCAGCTAGGTGTCCTGTAATTCCACTCAATTGAAGATTAATGCTGGAGATAAACATCATCTCCCACAGGTGAAGAGCTGCCCCCCCCCCCAGCTTCCCTACTTCAGATACTAATCACAAACTGAAGTTGTCACCTGGGCTTCCAACTGACCAGCTATAGATTGGAGGTTACAACGACCTCTTCCTCAGTTTCAATTAATTTGCTAGAGTGGCTCACAGAACTCAGAGAAACATTTTTCTCACTAGATTGCCATTTATTATGAAAAGATATAACTCAGGAACAGCCAGATGGAAGACATGCATAGGGCAAGGTGTGGGGAGAGGGCATAGAAGCTAAGCATGCAGCTCTCCACAGATCCCCAAGTGTTCACCAACCTGGAAGCTCTCCAAACCCGCCCTTTTGGGTTTTTATGGAAGCATCATTGCAGAAGCATGATTGACTACCTCATACCTGGCCATTAGTAATTGATTCAACCTCTAGGCCTTCTCCCCTTCCCATAAATAGTGGGGTGGGATTGAAACTTCCACTCCTTTCTTCAGGCTTGGTCCCTCTTGCAAGAAGCCCCCATTCTTAGGTACTTTCCAAAAGTTACCTCATTAACATAAATCCATTTGTAGTGGAAAGGGGCTTGTCATGAATAATGAGACACCATTTCACCTTTATGCTTCTGAAGGTATTGCAGGAATTGAAAACTAGAACCAAATATTATGACAAAAGGTGTTCCCATCACTCAAGATGATGTTTTGGAAGTTGTAAGTTAGGAAGAGTGGACGAAAACCAAATACATATGAGAAATATATTTTGAACATCTGAGTGACCAGATATATATTTCCATAAATCACAACATCACAGGAGGCAAAGTGGAAACTCTGGGTGGGAACTGGGAAGAGACTTCTTCCTGCCTTTGACATGTTGTTGAATTCATAAAATGACAGTAAGATTATGAACAGTGACTTGTAAAATATATAATGAAGACTATGAAGTCTAGAACTGAACCCTGAAGGTCCTTGTTATCTACTCTACCACCTCCTTTATTCTACAGAGGAGCTCACTGAAGCCCAGAGAAGTTACCAAATCAGGGATCTACAGCTTGTTAAAATCAGTTCTGTTTCCCAGTCCAGCATATTTCAATTAAAATTAAAATCTGTCACAACTTTATTTTTTTTTGTTTTTTTTAAATGAGGTATAATTGACATAAAACATTTTATCAGTTTCAGGTGTACGACACAATGATTTGACATTTGTATATACTGCAAAATGATCACCACGATAAGTTAAAATCCATCACTATGCATAGTTACAGATTTTTTTCTTATAATGAGAAGTGTTAAGATTTACTCTTTAAGCAAATCTCAAATATACAATTCGTATTACTAACTCTGGTTGTCAGGTTTTGGTTTCTCAGAACTTTAAATATCACTCTGCCTCCCTCAAACAAAAAGATTGTGATTGTTAATCCCCTCACCTAGTAACATGAGGTTATGATTTTGGCTTCTGGAGCCCCTTTTGCACAGCCTACCATAAAATGATTCTTTCTAGAGTTGTACAGAGCAGAGGTCCTATTGGATGGAGTCTATGCATCAAGATTGAAGGATTTTCAGGAGTTTGTACTTTGGTGATATCACCAGTAGTTTAGGGTCTAGATATCAGGCTCCCACTCAGAAACCGATTCTTGACCTAGGAATGGAACATGTACATCAGAGTGCCATTTTTTCCCATTTATTATCAGAAACAGAACTGTCAAGCTGTTAAAGTGGGTTACTGGTTTGGCTAGGTGAATTAAACACAGGAAAAACATAATCTAGTTGAATTAAAATCTTTACAGGACATAAACATTAAAAACAGTATGATACTCCATCCATAAGTAATGCAAAATGAAACAAATGTCTTATGCTTCCCACGAAGACAATGTTGATACATTTTTCTTTAAATATTGACTTCTTTCCAAAAATATTTTTCTTGTTGTTCCTACAATATTGATTCCTGGACTGACTTTTGGGGAAACTAATAGTAAATAATTCTCTTCCTTATCCCGATCTTCCTAAACCCACACACAGGGATCAATGGATATGAAAGATACATATTTATATTTGTGTTAAGGGAACAAAGAATGATACCTAGTGTCCATGTCTCCTTAACCCCCAACCTTGTTTTTAGAATGGAAAAGTCTACTCGAATAGGCAATGTCTCAGGGTATTGATGGCCGATGTTGTTACTAGTCTCCTGCTCTACATCCTTTAAATTGCTTATGCAAGGGGAGCAAGAAAGCCACATAGAATCTCAATATCTCATTCTATTGAACGGGATGCAGACCAGAGCAGTGATATTACTTAACAGGATTCCATCCTATTCATATCTTTAGGAACAAGACAATTCCCCTTGTGGCATTCTTTCAATATTAATACAACACACATTGTATTATTTCTTATCTAATCAGATACTTTGGTGTTTGAAGGGCCCAATAATAGCAACTTTTCCTGAGTCCAAATTAAGTGATAAATAAGACATAAGAAAGTGATAGATGAAGATCTATCAGTTTTTATTATTGATAAATTGATTGGAGATTATGGCTATAGATTTGTGACCAAAAGAGCTTATTACTAACCTTTGCCTCATTCTCTGCCTCTCAGTTAAGTTCCAAGGACAGCTCACCTGAAGCAAAGTTTGATTCCACAAAACAGACATAGCAAGGGCTGCAAACTGCATTGGTCCTAAATATTTAGTATCCTCAGCTTCTTCATGGAAACCTTTTTAAGTGAATATATCTTATTTGTTAATAAACTTTGCTTTCCTTTTCTTCATTTTTTGTATATAGTATTATATGTGTGTATTTAGATAGATGATTATATATGTGTTTGTGTGTGTGTGTGTGTGTGTGTGTGTGTGTGTGTATGTGTATGTACACATACATAACAGATTGGAGATATAGATACATATTTGTTTTCAAATGAATTAATTTTCCCAGATCAGTTACTTGTAAGACTGTGGAAGAACCAAGGCAGCTTTTCAGGCTAGCAGATTTTTACAACAAAAAGCTCTCAATTTCTCAATGATCACTTCAAACATGATTTTCCTGTGCTACTCAGGTATCCCTGCCTCCTCTGCTTCTTTTAAAAAGAATGGGTTAAGGATAGGAGCTTCTCTATCACCTCACCTTCCTAAACTCCGCACCATCTAGAGATCAAGACACATAGTTTTAGCCCCTCAACACATTCTTCCCACCATCAAGGAATAATTATTTTTGTGGGCAGTTTCTGAGACCTGTTTTAGACAATTTTCTTTCCACTGAAATTTATCTTCCACTTGTTTCCACTTACCCTTAGGGAGCTTCAGTGAAAAATCAGCTATTTTTGGTTTCCTTTGAAAATATTTTGGAGCCTGCCTCCTAATTTTACCAAATGCTGAGTTTTCAATATTTTCCATTATTTTTGCTGTTTTTGGATGGTTTCCAGAAGAAAGGGAAAATGCTAAATCTGTTCACCCATTCTTTACTCTTAATATGAACAACAAGCCAAGATTCACCAGATATTTTGAAGGAAGTACCTAACACTAGAGAGAAAGACAAAAGCAAATAGACGAATTGAAGTGGACTGGAGGAAACAGAGATGAAGAGTAGAATAAAACTTATTTTTTTTTCTTAAGAGAACATGCAATATCTATGAAATAATACCAGGATATAGATATAACCAGAGAACTGTAAAAAGATATTGAAAATTAAAACTTAATATTAGAAATTTTAAAATTCAAATACAAGAGGTTATTTACTATTTGCTGTAAAATTAAAAATTTTTTACTTATAAAGGTGAAAAAATTCAACAAAAGAGGTAAAATGTAAAATTGAGGAAATTTCCCAAAAGGAGAACAAAGCAAGAAGGAAAAAAAGAAGAAACACAAGAAGGAATTCAGGGAATCATTTAAAGTGATTCAGTGGTTATAGACATTCTAGAAAGACAATCAGACAAAAGGAAGGAGGAAAATAATCATAAAGTGACAAAAGAGAAGTGTTACAGAATGGAAAGTCATGAACTTCCGATATTGAGTTCCCAGCACCTGATGAAGATATAGCTACACCAAGGCATATTGTTCCAAAACTGCAGAGCTAGGCATTAAGAAGCCAGCTTAAAAGTCTGTGTAGAGAGGGTGCCTGGGTGGCTCACTTGGCTAAGGGTCTGCTTTTGGCTCAGGTCATGAACCCAGAGTCCTGGAATGGAGTCCCACATTGGGCTCCCTGCTCAGTGGGAGCCTGCTTCTCCTTTTCCTTGCCACTCCCCCTGCTTGTGCTCTCTCTCTCTCTCAAATAAATAAATAAAATCTTTAAAAATCTGTGTAAAGAAAAATATCACAGTTTGCATAGAAAGGATTAAAAATTCAAAATGGCATTTGATTTTCTCAAGCACAACACTGGAAGCTGGAAGATAACAGAGCAATGTCTTCAAACTTCTAAAGGAGATTATTTTTCAATTTAACATGCTTCACCCACACAAAATAACACTCAAGCAGGAGGTTAAAATAAAGATATTTTCAAGTGAAGCATTTCAGAAAGAATGTACCTTCTATGCACTTTGCCCCAGGAAGCTGCTGGAAATGTACCCCATCAAAGGAAGGTCTACACTAAAGAAGAAGACATAGATCAAGTAAGAGGTTATCTGACACATGGGAGAGGGATTTCTCAAGATGATGGTGAAAGAGAGCTGCCAAATGGCTGCCATGGAGCAAGTAGGAGGCGGAAGGTGTGGGTAGGATGTAAAACTGGTAGATTTCGTGCCTTGTTTGACCCTTGTAAGACTGATTTTACAACCTGGAAGAGACTCTACCAATGATTTGGTGACAAAAAGAGAGAAAAAACAATAGCCTACCCAATCCTCTTCCCAAAGCAGTGATTAATTCTGGGGAAAACAGAAATTTTACAAGAAATGAAATGTAATCATAATACATATGGCAGAGTATAAAATAAATCTACATAGTCAAAAAAATATAAATGCTGAACTTTGATTTAAACAAAATAATCTGGGGTGCCTGGGTGGCTCAGTGGGTTAATCCTCTGCCTTCTGCTCAGGTCATGATCTCAGGGTCCTGGGATCGAGCCCCGCATTGGGCTCTCTGCTCAGCAGGGAACCTGCTTCCCCCTCTCTCTCTGCCTGCCTCTCTGCCTACTTGTGATCTCTTTCTCTCTGTCAAATAAATAAATAAAATCTTAAAAATAAAACTAAACAAAATAATCTTACTGAAACCATCACTCCTCGGCTGCCATTATCTATTTATTCCATCCGCCAGTTACTTCCCCCCATAGCTGGTGTCTACCTGATAGTGCATATCTGTATTTGTTTGTTTCTGTCTGTCTCTCTCAATAGAGCATAAGCCGAATGAGGGCAAGGACTTGGTCTATTTTGGCAACTATTGTATCCCCACATTACCTAGAATATTGCTGAGTACAGTGTATCTCAGTGATTTCTCCTAAGTAAATTAATATAAATTTAGGAGTGGAAGTGTGTGTGTGTGTGTGTGGTATTATGCACATCATGTGCAAAAGATAATGCCTAAAATAAAATAATGGAAAATAGCAGTAAACAGTGTTGCATAGTGATAAGGTGAACAGAATAAGAGCTATAAGAATTAGAAGTGGTTCTTTTGGAGAGCCACAAGTGTAGGGACTGGAACAGGGGCTGCTAGCTTTTGTTATAAAACTTGTAGCATTATTCGATGTTGAAATCTGAAACATGTATTACCTCGATAAAAACATAAATTAAAAAAAATGCTGGGGAAAGTTTAATATTCTCATCTCTTACACATATCATGTAAGATCTATGTTTCTTTTAAGTGAAGCAGCTAATAGGAGATTTTGGCTTTACTTGGAGAGTAGGCTTAATTTCTAGATATATCAAGTCAAATTTTTAGCTTGACTGAGAACAGCCAACTTCTTATGAAATCTTTTTCTAAAGAAATGCAAACATCTCTTTATGTTAAATACCTTTGGAAGTTCTTCATACCAAGATAGATTTCTTTTTGAAAATCAAGTTGAAGAACAATGGCACAATAAGACTGTGTTTACCTTTGACTCTTAATACCTCCAATTTTCTGAAGTGTGAGCTTTGGCAAGTCTCTCTAAACCCTCTCAGTTCCTTTACTTATAAAATGGGGGTGATAATATGCATTTCATTGGATTACAGAATTTATCAAATAAGATTTCTCTGTGAAATCCCAGTGTAAGATAGATATTTGATATCTGCTAGTTTTCTTTCCTCCCTTTTTTCTTCCTAGGACTGATTGTTACAATGGCTGAATTAGCTAATCAAAAGCATCATCATCATCAGCATCATCATCGTCATCATTTGTTTGCTGCGCCAGTGACAAGATTTATTTTTTTATTTTTTTTTTTTTCGGTGACAGGATTTAAACTTCTCTAAGTCTATAAAGAGTTTCAAGGAAGTTTGTACTTCTTTCCACATTTTTGCACATTTCCATGGAAATACATGGTCCATATATGTCAGTGTCTGGGTAGGGAAGATTCATTCACAGCATTGTTAATTGTCATAAAGTCTGTCATGGGAAAGAGGACACTCCTGCCAGGCATCACTCATTTGTGCATTCCCCGTGGCACCTACCACTTTACCTAAGGACTCAGTCAATGTCCCGAACTTGGCTGGTACATCTGACAGGTCAATATGGGCCAGTTTGGAGACCCTCTGGTATTCCTGTCCCAGTGTCCTTTAGGGCAAGGGTGAATGCAATACAACTACAAATATAAGAAGATATCTTATCACCTCAAATATTGAATTACCAACTTGTTTGCTGAAGAGATTGCAGAGACTCCTTCTCTGGCCAGACCCTGAACAATGAATTCCCTAGTGGACCAGCTAGCTTCTCTACAAAAGGTTAATTTTTCCCCCCATTACAAAGTCTTGTGAACTGTCCCTAGGGGTGTCCTTGGAAAAGGAAGAGGAGGTCTTGTCAAGTATTAATGATCCCAGTGGTAGGTTCACAATATCACCTCCTCCCTCTGAAGGAAAAGATCACTTCATTGACATTTATCAAGGGAGTTTCCACTGGGGACCAAGAGCATAGCTGTCATCACTCTCCACTATGGGCACAGTGAAAAATGGCAGATTCTCTCCCATCTGCTATTTGTTACAATTTCCTAACACAAAAGCAAATGAAGCTACAAACACACAACAAGGATGGAGAGAGTATAAACTAGAATTTTAATTTAAAGTGGGATTATTCTAATTCTACCTCTGTAATTTAAGAAAAATATTTACTGACATGGCTTGTGTTACTTTTCCTTATTTCCTGTATCTTTGCATGAAAAAGCTTCTTTGAAATCCAGGAGAGTTAGGTAGTCAATCTCATGTCAGTGTGGCATTTCCCAATGAGAGCAAAGAGGCAATCAAGTCTCTTCTACATGAAATACTAGATAAAAGACATTTTATAAGAATGTGGCAGAGTAAACTGAGGACTATTTGTGCTCCAACCTCTGCCCCATCAGAAAAGAAATTTGACATTCTGAAAAAAATTACAAGAATTTGTTTGATGAAGGGATCATTGACAAGGAGTTTTTCCATTAAATTATGTATGGGGTATCCCTTTTCACCGCTTAAAAGATCTATAAAAAGGAAAGTATTATGTATTCTGCTGTGCCCCAGCCTCCCTTCCACACACTCTATGTTGCTCCACCCAGTCTGCCACTAAAAAAGAGTTGGAGAATCAGACGGGCCTTGGGAGAGGGTCTCTCACTCCCTAGATGACAATGGAACTTCCCAATATTCTTCTTATATCTTCTCCCAGTTTCTACCCCACTCACCACCCAGCATATAGACACGGGGCTTCTGATCACCATAGGTTCCAAACTTCCCTCTTATCTCCCTGTCTATACGTAGTGAAGGTCTGACTCAGGTGAATAACTGAGAGCCTACAAGGGCACAAGAATCACATTACTTCCATTGGCATCCATGCTCAGCAGCTTTGTCAGCTACTCTTTAGTTGAATTACTTAAGGAGACATAGTTTGAGCATCATTTTTATAATCTTAGTTGTTGAAAGATTAATTAGGTTTTCACATATAAAATATTCAACCTAATGTCTGGCACAAAATAAGTACCAAATAAAAAAGAGTGTTAATTTCTATATATGGCATGCTTGATAGTTTTTTCCCAAGTTTCATTTAAGAATGGTTTTCACTCTCACAATAGACAAGTCAATACCTAGTGATCCTTTAAATTGAGTATACACTTTAGAAATTTTAGAAAGCATACTAAATGAATATTAGGAAATGTGGTCTGAGAATACCAAAAGCCACACCATCTAGAGCTTGTCCCCAGAGGTAACAACTTTCAAAGTTATCCTAAACATGCTGAAAATTTTGAGTGGTGATAAAGTCATTATATTTCTAAAGAACCACTATCACTAATGTGTGAAAAATAGACTGTAGAGATACAAGAATGGTAAATTAACCTAAGCAGTTTTGACCTAGACAGTTGACTGAATTTTCTAAGGTAAGAAAGAGGAAAAATAGAAGATAGGAATCAAGAGCTCTTTGGTCAGATACATTTGAATACCTTAAAGGGTATTCTTCTAAGAAAACTTCTAAGAGACATAATGGGATTGTTATATATATGAGTCTAACACACAGAGAAGAAAATTCTAGAGCTGTAAATGTAGCAGTCTTCAGTGTGCAGATGGTATTTTCATAAATGCATCCTACAGGACTGGATAAGAGAGTGTGTCGACAGAAGAGAAGAAGCCTTGGGGACTCCCCTGGTTAGACATTAGGGGTTTGAAAAGATCTGGACAAAAAAAAAAAAAAAAAGATCTGGACAAGAAGACTGAGAAAAAGTGACCAATGAGGTAGGAAAAAAATCCCAGAAAAGTATAAAGAACTGGAAGGCAAATTAATACGTTGTTCAAGGAGGAGACAGTTATCTGTTGCATGCCTCTGGTAGTTCAAGTACAAAGAGGAATGGAGGTTGGTCATCAACTGGGTTTAGCAATGGAAATTCAAGCATGAATTCGACAAGAAAAATTTCTGTAGAGTTGTGGATACCAAAATACAACTGGAGTGAGTTAAAGAAGGAATAAGCA
>JAPYYM010002886.1:0-11773 GCA_028534135.1 Potos flavus
ATTCAAGTGTAGTCTACACATTACCATTGGTTCACTTGCCTCTTAATACTCTCTTCATCTAAAACAGTCCCCCCACCCTTTTGCCATTCATTCATTTCATGGAGAAACAATGCCATTTGTCACAGAATTCCCACATTCTGTGTTTGGCTGATCGCTTCCTTGTGGCATTTAACCTGTTTCTTCATTCTCTGCATTTCTTCAAAATCAGATCGTAATATTTGACTACATCCTGTTCCAACTTTTGTTTTCTCCAAAACCATTTCCTCAGTGGCACTGCGTGCATGCTGCTGATCACATCAAGTGGCATATCGTGTCATGCTGTCCTTGCTTTTTTTTTTTTTTTTTTTAATAATAAACGTTAAAAACAATCAGAAGGTTTTGTTGTTATCAGCCTCCATTTAAAATTTCCCCATCATCCTTGATCTAAGGACTCAGTTCTAGCAGCCTTAAGATTACTACCTGTCCCCGTTGTTTGATTCCTCCCATACAGGGCACATGCACAGTCTAGAGGTATTCAGGAGCTCTTTCCCTCAGGACAGAATCGATATAAAAAATTTCCAGAATAGAGGCACTTAGGTGGCTCAGTCAGTTCAGCGGCTGCCTTCAGCTCAGGTCATGATCCCAGAGTGCTAGGATCAAGCCCCACATCCGACTCCCTACTCAGCAGGGAGTCTGTTTTTCCCCTCTCCCTCTGCCTCTCCCTGCTGCTGATGGTCTCTTGCTCTCTCAAGTAAATGGATAAAATCTTTTTATTTTTATTTTATTTTTTATTTTTGGATAAAATCTTTTTAAAAAATTCCCAGAATAACCTAAAAAGTTGAAGTCGCACTTAAAACTCGTTTTGTTTGTTTGAAGTTTAGTAAGTCAAAAGCATTGATACTAAAACACAAACAGCCCCTCGAAACAAGAACACACTCAATTAGCAAGCAAGATGCTACTCCAGATTTGTGGAATGTTTTTTCTAAATAGTTCATTGTTACAGTTTCCTCTAAAGTAGACATTAACAGGTAGGAACCTCTCTGAGAAGAGGAAGTGGGCTCATTGGTCAAGCCCTGTTACTCCTGGAAGTCACACTATTACTAACAAAGACACACGTGTCATGTTGGGATTCGCGCTCTAATAGTCTTTTCCTAGCCAAATCCAGCCTTCAAAAGATGAAAGACGTTCTTTGTCATACGTGGTCATGGGGTGTTGCTGTTGGTTTCCACATGTGTTTTCAACATGGGTGGGTATGATTTAGATTATAGAGGCGCCTTCCAGCTTAAAAGGAGAGGAAATAGTGAGCTACTTATAACACAACACCATGCATTTCAATTAAAACGACATTCCTGCCTCACTGCATGACCTTGAAGAGAGGAAGCACAGTAAATCTAGAATGGCTGCTGGCTATGGAGGGAATGAAAAAGATGTGAGGAATAGGAATTTAAAAAAAAAGGCCAAACAAGAGAAGGGTCTTGCACAGACCGACAATGATAAAACGCTATGAACTAAGTATTTTATACACGCACGTACACACACGCACACACACACACACCCCCAGTTGCTGTTGAAAAATTCTCACACTTACGTTATCCTCTGTTCCATATACTTGTCCGGGTCCTTGGCAGTATAGGACGTGATTTCCAGGCCCACGCCGAAGTCCTCAGGTATGTTCACTATCTTTGGGCAAGGCACAAAGACGGGGGCTTCATTCACATCCTCCACGTCCACAGTGACAGTGGCCGTGGAGGTGGACAGAATGACCTCGAAGGGGGCTACATTCACGACGGTCACGTACAGAATATACTGCTGCTTGGCCTCGAAATCCAAGCCCTAAGGAGCAGAAAAGAAAGGGCTTAAAAAATACACTCTTTGTTAGTGTAAAAAAAAAAAAAAAGAAAAAAAAAAAGATGACATCCTTAACTACTGCTGTTGGCTGGCAGTATCTTCGTGGTTCTCCAATCTAGCTGCATTAGGAAGAAGTGACCTTGAGAACTTCTGAAGAAAATGAAGGCCTGCACCTTAACCCAGTGAACAATAATCTCTGCGGTGGGGGGGATGTGGATGTTTTTCAAAAGCTAACATGCAACCATATTAAAGATGAGAACCCGAGCAGAATAACATCATACTACATGAAGCCTTGAACAACAAAACCCAGGGAGCAAACGCTAGCACCTTAAGTCATCTATTATCCAAGACTAGTAAGTAAATGTTGGTATCCTATGTGACGCGTGGTCCATGCGAGAGCAGATGGACAGAAGACCCTGCTTCTGACCTCACTGACCTCAATTAAGTTGAGTGACAACATGCAGTTCAGAAATCAGCCAGCAAAAAGGTCAAGCCCAGGTGGGCCATTTCCCAGCTGTGTGGTGCAGGCAACTAAACCTCTGGGTCTGTTTCCACACCCAGATACATACAAAAAGGAACTACTTCATAGAGTTGCTGTAAAGAATAAACTGGGAACTTTTATGAGGGACTTCGTGGATTGTAGGGGTTCATTTGAGTGGCTTCTTTTTTGTTGTTAGCATAGAGTATGTTGACCTCAATGTTCGATGGGAGATAAGGTTATGTAATAAGTGCTGCAGAGATGAAAGGTCTTGCTCGCTTGTTCAACAGGAAGTCTACGTTCGGGGGCTGCTAAACCAGAGATCTGCTAACTCTGAATAACTTCAGCAAGGAAATCGCCCAACTTCTTGTTTTCGGGTTTCCAAGACATCTTTCAAAAAGTCATGTGCCCCACTTCTAAAATAATCCAGCAAAATGGCAGAGACCAGTAAACCCTTTTTCCCTCTCATTTGCAAAATGGATATGGGGGTAGGCAAACATGTCAGGGAGAAAGCCTTTTATAACAGATGGTACTTTCTTTCTACTCAGTTTCAAGGGGCTGTGTAGGAGCTTCTCACGTGTGCCTAAAGAGTTGCTGCAAACCCCAAATGGCCCACCAGAACCTGGGACAGCCGCCTACTCCTAACCCACCAACGCCATGCTACTCTATTTCTGAGAGGACACCAAGGGACAAGGCAGCAGGCAGCTAGCGGAGATGTCAGTTTTTGCATCTTGCCAGGCACCATACAAACCTTAGCTGTTTTCAAAATGCCATCGTTGGTTACTGGGTCTGTGGTGACTACAAACTGCTCATCGTTATTGTTCAATATGGTGTACACGGCCTGCCATGCTGGCGTATTGGGGACATCGTCATCAGTCACTTTGAGTACGGCGATTTCAACGTTGGCCTTGTTCTCAGGCACCCGCCCCTGGTACTACAGAGCAAAGGAGAAGATGGGTCACTTATGACATCCCAACACCTAACAGATGAGCCAAGTCCGTGAGAGCTAAAAGAATCCTTTCTGAGCCCAAGATTCAAGGAGAGTCTTGGAGGAAGAGCCCACTCCATCAGCAGAGCCCCTACTTCCTGTTGGGGGAGCAGCCAATACTACTCAAGGTGCACCATCCTTCAAGACTACCTGAGTCCGCTTTCTAAAGACCTGACTACCTGAGCCCCTCAGCACACTCTGGCCCAGTTGCTGACTGTGATCTTAATCGCACTCAAGACACTGTGGCTTATCCACTACTCCCCTCCTCTCCCATCATTCCCAGTGGTACCAATGATTTTCATGAAACGGAAGTCTGGTCAGTATAGTCTTCTGCTTAAAACCCTTGATGACATCCCCTTGCACTCCGGATAAATTCTAAAATTCTTACCTCCACCTACAAGGCCCTGTAGGACCCAACCTCATTTGGTTCACTACCCAGCCTGTTTTTCAGTTCTTGACAACTTTTTATTTATTCAGGGCATTTTGCATATGGTGATCCCTCTGCCTGGAACACTCTTCCACTCTCCCTTGCCTCACATTGGACAACCTCCTTTCAAGTCTTACCTTTCTTTTATCATAGTTATTTCATATTTTATTAGACCGATGTACATTTCACCACTTCTGGAGATGTAAAGCTAACATAGGACTAAGAACATAGAATACTAAATGGGGTAAAGCCATTCACAAATTTATTGAGTAAACCAGAAAGGTATGTAAAACTTTGGGTTGGAATCAAGAGAAAAACCTGTTCAGAGCTGAAGGGAGGTCCTTTGTTTCTAACAAAAATCTCCTAAAGACTCTACTAATACAAGGGTAAGTTTCTAGAACAACTAGAATTGCAGAAAAGCCCATTAGGCAGGAGAAACAGGCAGGATAGAAGGCCATGCGCTGTGGTGGTAGCCAGTCTGCAGCAGGGATGGCTGGCCTAGCAGGTGTGGCTCAGGCCCAGGCCCTGCAGGTAGGAGCAGGCTGGAAGAAATCTAGAGGCAGAGGTTTTTAGTGCATTCACCCCAAGCCCTGGCTTTCCAGTTGGTCTCTAGGATGCTGATGCTTTCCTCAGACAAGACCTTTCAAGTCTTACTATAAATGTTACGGGGCTTTGTGAAGCCTTCTTGTACTCACAATGCCTAGGTTAGGGTGGCAGATACTGATACTTGCCTAGTAAATATCCACTCGCCCCCTCACGAACTATATTGTTGGGGGCAGCAATGTGCCCAGACAAAATATTTTATTTCCCATCATCCTTGAAGACAGCAACTGCTAATAAGAGGTAAAGGAAGCTTGTGGGATGGATCTGCACAAAAATAAGAAGCCTTGACTTGGTAGCAATGCCTTTTGCTCCCCATGTCCTTGCCTCCTCCCTGAATGGAGCATAGAGATAGCTGGAGCTCTAGCACTCATCAGGGGCCACTGAGGATGGAAGCCATGCCCCAACGATGTTGGGACAGCAAGACTAAGGAGTTTCCACTGACAGTGTAGATACCCTAGCTCTAGGCTCTTTATGACACAAGAGAAAGTTTACCCTATTTGTTTAAGGCACAAGAGTCAAGTCTCTGTTACTGACCACTGAGATTATTTCTAACTAGCATATTAAGATCTAGCATTCTTTCATGTGGCTTTTAGTACCTTCTATTCATCTCCATTTAATTTAATTGTACACAACAGTTTGTAGAGGTTGTCGAACATCTCCCTAGTAGACTATCATCTCCCTAGCTAGACTATCAACTCCATTGAGAACAGAATCTTTGTCTTATTGTGATAGTATCCCCAGTATATAACACAATTCCTGTTATAAACTTAGAAAATATTTGTTCAGTGAATAACCAAAACCTGCTAAGATTTGCTACCAGGATGCACAACATGAGGACATGAGTTCAACAGGTGCCTTTTTTTTTTTTTTTTAACTCATCTCTACAACCAACGTGGGGCTTCAACTCACAACCCCAAGATCAACAGTTGCATGTTCCATGGACTGAGCCAGCCAGGCGCCCCTAGGTGCCATCTGCAACTCTGCAAACCTGTGTCAACAGGCTGGATCCCAGGACTTCTATTTTGTAATACACATTTCTGTAGAATGGATGTTTTACACACACACACACGCTCATCGCTGAGGAGGACAGAGACAACTGCATCCCAATCTGCTTGAGTCTTAAAGCTCACTAGTCTGGGACAAAGTTTTCAAAGGGTTCACCCATAAGCAGCTGCGAAACCATGGAGGACCTTTCTCTGGAAACTTAACAGGGGGCTGCAGAATTACCGTGGTGGGCTGGAAGACGGGGGCGTTATCGTTGATGTCAGTGACCGTGATCAGAGCTGTTGCGGTTGTACTTAACCCTTCACCTTGCAGGTCAGCAGCCTCGACCACCAGGGTGTACGTGGGAATTCTCTGCAGAGATCAAACACCTATGAGTCAGGACCAACAGCCACATCGAGCCCAGCCCAGGACATGGAAAGCGTTTATTTGATCGTCTGCTTCGATGCCAGCGTGGCTTCTCGGTACAAAACCTCTAGAGAGCTGTTTAGATGCCAAGCTCAGACCGTAAACATATGAAGTGGCAACTGGCCTCAGCAGAGCTTTGTACTGTCCCTGTGATTCAGCTGATGTCTGTTTGCCCTCAACTCCCTCCAGACCCCCTTGACCCCTGACCTCTCGGTCCAGCCCGGGTGTGAGCACGCTGATGACTCCTGTGTCTTTATTGATAGTGAACATCATGCTGCTAGGCAGGAGGGGGTCTTGGGTGACGATACGGTAAGCGATGGCAGCGTTGTAGGTGTTCACGTCGTCATCTGCATCTGTGGCCGTGACCTGCATCACGGAGGTGCCTGGAAGTGCCGAGGGAGAGAACGAATCAGATAGGCTGCACTTTGGATTCTGGTCAAGATGGCTCAGCTCAATTCTGTCCAGAGGTGCTCTGGGGATGGTACCGTGTTACGGCTCCTCCATTCTCTAACTTCCAAAATTTTTACCAAAGTGGTAGGGGAGGAAGAAAGCATGCCACCCAGTGAGCAGTGTTCCAAGGACTCGGCTTTTCCAACAATTTTGGATAGGGGCTGGAGGTGAGGAGGATGGGGAATAAACAACCTTAAACTTAAACACTGTTCCTTGTTTCTCATAGTGAGTGAATGAGGTGAAAAATAGGGAAAAAATAGGGGGTCAATATCCACAAGTGGTTTCTGAGGCACAGATTCACCAGAGAGGATGGTCATTTGAGATCACAGCCTTCAAGGTGGCAGAGAATACTTATGGCACATGTGACAGCCAAAGGACTAGTGCCCACGACATCAACAAAATTCCTTAGGGCTCCACAGGAAAAGGACAAATAGCCCAAGGGAAATATGGAGCAAAAGGCTTGAAGAGACAAGTCATAAAGAAACCCAAATGGCCAGCAAACATAGAAAATGCTAATAGTCCATTAATAAATCAGAATCATGCCATTTAAAATTGTATGGAGATAACAAGTGCACACTCAACAAAGCTAAAAAGTCTAACAATTCTAGGATATCGATTGCTGGTGGGAATGTTAAGTTGCTCAACCACTTTGGAAAAGAGTTTGTCACCAAGTAGTCATACTGGACAGGCACGTACTCCATATAACTCAGCAACCTGCTATTATGGACATACACCCTAGACAAAGCCTTGTGTGTACGCATCAGGTAATATATTAAAGAATGTTCTGAGAACACTATTGCTAACAGCAAGAAACTGAAACAAGCTCAAGTTCCATCAACAGGGGAATAAGGTGCTTTATATAAATACAAAAATAATAAATATGATGCAGCACTGAGAATGGATGACCTTGGACTGCTATGGGCACCAACACAAAGAACTTTATGTACATAAAGCTGAATGAGCAAAGCACATCACAGAAATACATGTAGAGTGTGATTCCACGTATACAAAGTTTGAAAACATGCAAAAAACCTCGGATATTATAGAGGGGTAAATATACACATGATGAACAAGATAAAGGAAAGCAAAGGAATCACTACCACCAAAGTCAGGGCAGTGGCTACCTTTACCAGGGAGAGAAAAGAATGTTCAGGAATGGCAAAGATTTGTTTCTTCATCAGAGAAGGTTCTTAAACTGATCCTTTTTGAGGAGAGGGGTGAGCTCTATGCCCAATGTGGGGCTAGAATCCACAGCCCCAAGATCAAGAGTCTCATGTTCTACCAACTGAGCCACCCAGGCACCCCTCTTAAACTGCTCCTATTTTTTTTAAAGATCATTTATTGATTTACTTTATTTATTTACTTTATTATGTATTTATTTGACAGAAAGCAAGAAGAGAGCACAAGCAGGGGGAGCAGCAGAGGGAGAAGAAGCAGGCTCCCCGCTGAGCAGGAAGTGGGGCTGGATCCCAGGACTCCTATTTTGTAATACACATTTCTGTAGAATGGATGTTTTGCACACGCACACACACACACACACAGGCTTCCAAAGAACTTCTGTTCTTATGAAGGACCTAACCCCAAACACAAGCCCCAACACTTGATTGAGGTTCAAAGAATCTAAGTGTCTCTCTGGGTATTCAGCTCCTTGACATTGGCCGTACCTGGCAGAGCACCTTCCATGACAGATCCTTCGAAGACCTCCTGAGTAAACTCAGGCTTGTTGTCATTCTGATCCGTCACAGTGATCACGATCTCCATTGGTTCTTCAACTGCATGCCCATTAGAAGACACGGCATGAGAGTAGAGCTGTAACAGCCAAGTGAGGGTTATTTGGGCCCCAACGAGGAAGAAGAAATGGGAGAAGTCATGTGACTAGAACTGCAGCTGGCCTCCACTCCCTCCCACTCTCCAAGACCCAAGGATGGACACCCCCTCCCCAACCCGCAGAGAACTTTTCTCACACATGTGCTGCTGTTTCAGTGATGTCATGACACTGGTTGAAATCACATTATGTAAAGATTCATGGGCTGTAGAACACACCCACCAGGTCAGAGCTCCCCTTTCCCACAGGAAGGTTGGGGAGCCAGGCCTAAGACAAGACCAGAGGCCTAAAACACTCTCATTCTCAGCAGGGTAAAATTGCTCTGGCTTCTCCCTTCTAGTCTCTCCCCTAGATTTTTCTGCATTTGGCCCCAATGTATTATCCACCAGCTCTCCAAGCTCACACTGCTACCAAGGCCCAGGAATGGCTTTTGCTCCCCAACATCATAACTGGCCTCTTCCTTTGGGTCAGGAACTTTAAGCCCCAAGAGTAAGTTGATATCGTGTCTAAACTCATGTATGATCTTAAGTCTCTCCTCTCTTTATTCCTAACGGAAAAAAATCAACACCCCTTCCTCCCTTTTTCCAGATTCTCCTGTCATCTCCCCTTGTCAATGGGTATAGAGGTACCCAATTAAACCTCACATGTCCAGAGCGTCTGATCTAGGGATCGAACATGGGTCGACCAAAAAATTTTAGAAGGATATGACCCTATTATTAGCATGCTTCTGAGAGATACTCACAATGTACTTGGCAATTTGTTCTCTATCCAGAGGCTCTGTCACCTTCAGCCATCCCGTTTCTCTTTCAATAACAAATACACCAACTGGAGGTGTGTCAGCTCCTTGGCCAGTGATGCTGTAGAAAACCTTGATTTCTTTGTCCCTGTTAGATTTGATCTGAAGACCAAACAGAACAAACAAAATTATCAAGGAAGGATCCTGACAATGGAGTTTTCCCCTGTTTTCTTCTAGATGCTTCTCTCCCAAATTGCTCCCAGAGAAATAGTGAACTTCCTTCTCTACCTGAACCAGATTTTTAGGAAATGGGCCTTTCTCATTTTCTGGGCAGCTGATAGGAGGGATAACCCAGTCTCTCTTCTGTCGTCTGAGACCATGCTGGGAGTTGGGAAATGTGAGCACTTCTGTCTGGGTTTCAGAGACAGCGTCCTAAAAGGAAAGGAGATGAAGAACACAATTAGAAAACTCAGGAGAGATAATACAGGCCAAAGAGTTCCACATAACCAGCCAGCATCTCCAGCCTTCTCGGGGGCAGGCAATGGTTTTACTTAATTACAAAACACAACCCAATGAACTTCTCTGATATATAATAAAAACAGTGTTCCTTTTTGATCCTTCTAATGTCCAGAGTTCAAATAATCATTATGTACACACAATTATATGTTTGAGGGTTTGTTGTTATTTTGCAAATTATTTCAAGCCTAAATATATCCGTTGTTTTTAATAGAACATTACACTCTGATGATTTAATGTCAGAGTTTATTAAACAACTGGATATGCAAGCGTTTCAATTTTCTTTTCTATTTTTCCTAGGGGCTTAGGTCCCCAAAGTGGAGCTCTCAGCCAAGATGAATTAAGCTTTAGGAACTGGTACTAAGAACTACTTTGTGATCAATACCAATTCTATAATCTCATTGTGTCATTTTATCTGTTTGGTTTCCATTTGTTCTAATAGAAGTTGTTGGGATAGGAACCAAAAACACCCTTTGAGACTTGCATTGAACAGTTTTCATGCGTGATAAAGATAACTTTATGCACACACAGGGAAATAAGAGAGTGGAAGATGGAAGAAAAATATTCTCCAAATTGTTTAAGTGCTTTAAAGTGATTAGCAGTAATACATAAAGGTTCTAGAGGACAATTCCATCCCTCACTCCCCACATAATCACCGATCATTGTGTGCCAAAGGCAATTCAAGTGCTATTTCCTGGCTTTTCACATCTGATTCAAAACGTAAAAGATACAGCTGCCGGTGCACGACTTCCTCCTGGAGCACAGCTCCCCTGCAGGACTACCCCAACCCTGGGTGCCCAGAACTGCCGAGCAGCAAGGACTGTCATCCTGTCCTACAGCTCCCTCCCGGGCTTTCATCCCCACCCCAGGCCCAATTACCCACCCTTCTGGCCAGACCAGATGCAACCATAGGTCCCACCGCTCCACTACCAAGAGCTCATTTCCCCCTGGTTCCTGCAAGCCGCAGGAGCCGAAACCAAAGAGGGGGAGAAGGTCGTGGCCCTGGAAAAGGACAGTCACTCACACTTGTGATTATGCAAGCTGCGGCAAAACCTACACAAAGAGTCCTCACCTCAAGGCACACCTACAAACCCACACAGGTGAGAAGCCCTACCACCTGACTGATGGCTGTGGATGGAAATGTGCCCGCTCAGACGAACTGAGCAGGCACCCTGGCAAACACACCAGGCACCGACCCTTCCAGGGCAGTAAGTGCGACTGGACCTTCTCCAAGTCAGACCACCTCACATTACACACGAAGAGGCACTTTTAAAGCCCAAAAAGGTGGAGATGACCTACCCTGCCAGAAGAGAATTCAGTATTTGTTTTTTTTAACCTTTCAAACTGTCTCCCCTTTCACCCCAGGGTAGGAGAGGAACCCAGCGGGAAAGCACTATAATCTCGGTCAAGTTCCCAACAAGTCAATTTGTGAATGGATAATCAGGAGACACAAGTACACCAGAAGACAAATCAAAAGAACCGATGGGGTGACTGGATCTTCTATCATTCCAATGCTAAATCCAACTTGAATATTCCTGGACTCACAAAACACCAAGGGTGTGACTGGAAGGTGTGGATATCAGGGTATAAATTAGAGCCGTGAGTTGGGGGGAGGGAAGACCAGAATTCCCCTGAATTGTGTTTCGATACAATGTAAGTACAAAGATCACCTTGTATTCTCTTTGCCTTCTAAAAGCCATTATGATAATATTAGAAGAGGAAGAAATTCATGTACAGAAAATGGGTTTTTAAGAACTTAAATGATGGTGCTTGGTGAATCTTGGTTCTAAAGGCATCAAATGAGGAAGCCCAAGTTCTCAAAATGCTGCATACTTTGACAAGGAGAATCTATTTTTGTCTTCCAATCTACATTCATGACCTAAGTCAGGTAAATACACCCGGTTTACTTCTTTAACATTTTTATGCAGAGGGGCTCTTGGGTGGCTTAGTCCTTAAGCATCTGCCTTTGGCTCAGGTCATGATGGATCAAGCCCCACATCGGGCTCCCCGCTTGGCAGGAAGCCTGCTTCTCCCTCTCCCACTCCCTCTGCTTGTGTGCCCTCTCTGTGTCTCTCCCTGTCAAATAAATAAATAAAATCTTTAAACAAAACAAACATTTTTATGCAGTCTGTTATGCACTGTGGTTTCAGATGTGCAATCATTTGTACAGTAGTTTATTCCCAAGTATGCCTTAAGTGGAACAAATTTTTTTTCTATATAGTTCTTTGTCTTAATATGTAATACAAATTTTTTTTAAAGATTTTATTTATTTATTTGACAGAGAGAGAGATTACAAGTAGGCAGAGAGGCAGGCAGAGAGAGAGGGGGAAGCAGGCTCCCTGCTGAGCAGAGAGCCCAATGTGGGGCTCGATCCCAGGACCCTGAGATCATGACCTGAGCCGAAGGCAGAGGCTTTAACCCACTGAGCCACCCAGGTGCCCCTGTAATACAAATTTTTAAAAATGCGGGAGCCTGGGTGGCTCAGTTGATTAAGCAACTGCCTTCAGTTCAGG
>JAPYYM010002887.1:0-11772 GCA_028534135.1 Potos flavus
TTCTTTCTTTCTTTCTTTCTTTCATTCACCAGCTGTTTATTGAGCAGTTACTGTGTCCCGGGCCTTGTTCTAGATGTTGGAAAGACACAAGTGAGAAGGACAGCAAGGTCCCTGCCCTCACGGGGAGGGCATTACTGCCTTGCCGGGAGGTGGAGGGTACGAGGGAGGATGTAGGGGAGCTGCTCCTGCTGCGGGGTCTGGAACAGCCCTCAGGGGCCTGGGAGTGGATGCGGGACAGCAGGGGCGAGGCTGTGTGGGATGGCTCCAGCTATCAGGCGAAAATGGCTGGGCAGCGAAACCCGGAGGCTCTGCTGCCGTGAGCACCCAGCTCGGGGACCTCCCCCAAGCGACCCTCCTGTGGAACAGGATTTTAACAGCGATAACTCGATGAGATCACGTGTGCACGCGTGCACACACACACACACACACACTCTTCACTTGACCGTTGGCGACTTTGCCCTGAGCAGAACCCTCTGGCGGTGTCGAATGAGGGGGCTGGATTTGGAGACCCTTATGGTCTACTGGAAACCAGTGTTCCATGAGGTTTAAAATGGGCTGCCTTGTGTGTGTGTGGCGGGGGCGTCTTTGTGGAGATGGATGCCCAGGAGGATGGGAGCCGTGTGAGACGGCCCGCCAGCCAGGGGTACCTGCCCAGCCAAAGGAAACAGAGGACAAAACAGGCTTCAGACAGTGGGAGATCCCTGTAGGGAGGGGGACACTCGGTCTGCAAAGGCTGGAGACTTTAAAAACCTAATAAAACAGCCTTCCCTCCACCCCAATACAGAACATTTACTGGGTGGGCCCCTTTCCTCCTTGCTGAGGCCTGGATACATACATAAAAAACCCAAACCAAAAACCCAGAGCAGATAGATGGCTTCTCTCGTCCATGCAAACCTGCCCCCCGCAGCTGAGTATTTTCCGTGGGGTTAGACCTCCCCATCCTCTCTGAGGATGTGGTCGGCTCACGCAGGCGAGTCTTGCTGGTGGGTTCTGCGGGCTCCATGGGAGTGGACGCTGGGGCCGGCCGTGTTTACTCTGGCTGCCGGGGCCGGGTGGAAACGCAGGCCACAGCCAAGGAGGGAACGGGAACGTGGCAGGAACACAGACGGGGTGGGGCGGAGTGGGGGTGTAACCCGAGAAATCTTGGGCGGAGGCCAGGAGGGGACCCAGCGGTTGTCACCTGCCTCCTGCCTCCGGGTGGGTCACACAATCCTAAGTCAGGGCGTGGAGTATTGGCGTGAGGGTGACTCTGGGGTTGGCATGACCGGCTTCAAATCTAAGCTCTGCCTCCTTGGTCGCTGTGTGAGCCTGGGCTGGCTCTTTGCCTTTCTGAGCCTCTGGGCTCTCATCCCTAAAGTGGAAATGTTACCACCTACGGAGATGATGTCTTCGAAGGGCTTGGTACCTGGCAGGGAGAAGATTCTCAGTGGGTGTCCTTTTCCTTTGTCCTGGCAACATGTCCCCAAGGAACTCACAGTCTGGGGCGGGGTAGGGTGGATGGAGAGCCTGAGTGACAGGGTCCCCGTCCGTGGGGGAGGTGGGGGTGGGGATATCTGAGTGGCAGGATGTTATAAGCCTTCCCTGGCACCAGAACGGGCCCAGAGCTGGGGCCCCAGGAGCACTCCGTCCTTATCCCACAAACCTTTTCTGCAGACAGCTTCTGTTGCAACAACTTGGCTCTGCGGTCACAGTGATAGACATATGTAAATAGACAATATGTAAAGAGCTAAAGATGTGCCCTCTCTCGTGATGATAGCTGTGTGCCGATAAAACTTTATTTAGGTCACTGAAATGTGAACTTCATGTAATTCACACATCGTGAAATATCATTCTTGTCTTGATTACTTTCCAAGCACTTAAAAAACGTGAGAACCATTCTTAGACCCGCAGACTGTACACAAAAAGGCTTGGGCCAGACTTGCCTGGAGGACGGTAGTTTGCCAGTTTCTGCCCTAGACCACCACCACTGAGCCAGCAAACGTCAGTCTTTCAGAGACCTAAGAAATAAATGAAGTGCGAACCTCAGACAAGCAAAATCTGTTTTCTTGCCCTCTTTCTTGAAATGGATCATAGGGATTGGTCCCCATTAATATCCACTATAAGAAGTAGAGAATCACTAGGGAGACCGAATGTACTGAGAAGTTTAAAAAAAAAAAAAAAGCAGTAAGACATGAGAGTCTAGCGATGGACTTAGGTCCCCACAACTAGCTGACCTTTATGGAAAGCTCACCACGCCCTGGATGCTATTTGTAGATGCTCAAATGCAGTATCTCATTTAGTCCTAACAGACGGGACCCTGAGACCCCAAATGTTGTCACTCGCCTGAGGCCATTTGTAAATTCTCAAGCAGGAGGTAGACCTCTTGGGGTTGAACTAGAGATCTTAGTGCCTCCCCTTCATTGCTTCGCAACAATGGACCTGCCTTAAGATTTATTGCATCTCTGCCATTTATTATGAGGGCACTCTTTATTATGATGACAAGGAGAGCCCAGTCCCCTGTCCCCTTGGCTCCGCGTATGTGTCCCAGATCCTCCAGACTCTTTTTCACTTGCTGCATGTGGCTGGCTGTGGCTCAGTGGGGGGGGATGTAGGGCTCTCTCCCGCCAGCTCTGGTTCCGTCATCGACAGGCCTTTGCTTGGGCAATTACTTCGGTGTCCTTTTGCATGTTGCCCTCATCGGTTTATAAAATACGAGAAGAGAAATAGACAAATGGAAGCACGTATATTCATGCTATGAAGATTATGTCTCTTAAATATATGAAACTTAATAATAGGGACGCCTGGGTGGCTCAGTCGGTGAAGCGTCTGCCTTTGGCTCAGGTCATGATCCCAGGGTCCTGGGACCGAGCCCTGCATTGGGCTCCCTGATCAGTGGGGAGCCTGCTTCTCCCTCTGCCTGCCACTCCGCCTGCTTGTGCGCACGCTCTCTCTCTCTCTGACAAATAAATAAAATCTTTAAAGAAAAAGAAACTTAACAATAATCATTATTATTTCACTTTTTCCTGAGCGCTTATTAGACACCAGGTGCTGGGCTTTGTATGGACTTTGTCCCTTAGCTGTCATGGCCACCAGCTGCCAGGGCACTGTTGCTGTCCCCATTTAACAGATGAGGAAACTGAGGCCCTCATAGGAGGAGCAACTTGTCCAAGTTGTGTAGGCGTGGGAGGTGTCACTGAAACATAGGTGGATAATCCAACCTTCTGGACGTCGTGACTCTGTAGCCTCTGTTAGGGGCTTGTTGAACTTAGGCGGGGTGGTCAGTTATAAAGGAAAAGAACAACACCCCCCCCCCAAGCTCCCAAATCATAGGCACACTATTGACAATATATTACCTCATTACAAAGTTAGCCTAATAAGCAGGGCGTAATTAGGAATTTTATACTCTTTTTTTAGCTCCCTGGGAAAAGAAGTCTGTCTTCCCACAGTTAGGGCAGTAAAATCCTGAAATCGTTAGGATGCACATTTGTATCGCCAGCATGATCCCACGTTTGGAAAGAAAAAGCCCAAAGTACATATTCGTATTTATTTAGTTACCATTTGGTCGGGATTTACCGTGTGTAGGCAGTATACTAAATGTTGCACTTTCATTGAATTTAATCTCATTTAGTCAAAATGGCTCCTTTGAGGAAGGATAGGTATTCCCCATTTACGGCTGTGGAAATGAAGGTCAAGTAGCTTGGTCAAGGTCACGGAGCCAATGAGGGGCAGGTATGGAATTCAAATGTAACTCTGTTTTCTTGCAGAGCCCATTCTCTCTGCTTCTCTCTCCCCCTGCTCTGAACCTTTGTCTTTCCCTGTCCCTCTCTGTGTGCACACACAGGCACACACACCCACGCAAGTGTGCACACACATCCACACACACAAAGAAGACAGCAAAGGAACACATCAAAAGTTACCAGCAGCTGTCTCTGGATGATAGTAGGTGTATGTGGTCTTCATCTCCTTTTTAAGTCTTTTTACATGTTCCTAACGTTCTCTAATGAGCTTCTATCAAGAAAAATCGACTCGATCTTTTCGTACAAGTATCTTGTTTTAGAGTCGGCAGGATATAGGAGTTCTGGTGTGAAGCCATGGAGCCCCTGACCATGGGCCTCCAAAAAAAAAAAATCTGCTAACAAATAAGACAGGGGAGCCAGAAACTTCGCTTCTTGGAACTGCTTAATCCGTCCTATAATACCTTGTTTGTAGGAAAGTTCTGTGCATAAATCCCATAAAATCCCATAATGTGGAGCTGACACTGAGCTTACCCAGAACAAAATCTGCTAATGATCGCCACTTGCCAGGAGTCTGCAGAAGGGATCAGACCCATCACAACCCCCGTGCCTGCCTTCCGCCCAAACCTTTTCCGATAAGGGCCCTTTTCACGAGTTTATAAAAACACTTTGTTCGGATCACGTTGGCTCTTTCTTTTGTCTTACTTGTGTGCTGAAATTCTGCGGGGTCAGAAGGGGCTGAGGTGAGTCCTGAAGTTTGGGACCCAGGCAAAACCACAGTTTTGGAAATCCAGCCGGGACGACCACCTCCCCCCAACCCACTGCCTCCCTGAGGGGACCCGCCCTCCTCCGAGGCTGCTGCTGTAGGTGAGAGTGGCTGCCCCACCAGGGGGATGTTGGGGGGAAGTTTGGGGGGGTGGGCAGCTGGCGGTGGGCACTGCCCTAACAAAGCCAGAGTGACTCCGGGCAAGACTGTCAAGCACGCCGTGCCCCCACTTCCTCAGACTGAAGATGAGGGTGACATTAATAACCTGGCGAGGCCACCTGACACTCTTGATCGGTGACCTTCCCTTCCTCCCCTTCCCCCGGCATACTGCCCCTCCCGCTACCTACTGCTCAGGTTTTCACGCTCAGGGTTTGGTGAAAGTACGTAAACAGTAGGTCTGAAAAGACTAACAGAAAAGTTGCAAAATTGGGACTAAGAATTCCTGAGTGAGTACCCTTTACTCACGTGTTAGCTAACATTTTATAGTTGCTTCTATCCATGCGTCCATGCGTCCATCCATCCATGTGTCCATGCGTCCATGCGTCCATCCATCCATCCATCCATCAACTGTGTGTATATTTTTTTTTCTGAGATTACATCACAGATCCAACTGCCTGATAGTTCCAAATACTTCATGTACGATTCTTAAAAATAAGAACTTTCTACCACATAACTACAGTACTTTTTTTTTAAAGATCTTATTTATTTATTTGAGAGAGAGAGAGACAGAGAGATAGAGAGCACAGAGGCAGAGGGAGAAGCAGGCTTGCTGCTAAGCAGGGAGCCCGATGCGGGACTTGATCTCAGGACTCTGGGATCATGACCTGAGCTGAAGGCAGATGCTTAACCAACTGAGCCACCCAGGAGCCCCTACAGTACTTTTTTGTTTGTTTGTTTGTTTCAAAATCAGGAAATTGACATTGATACGATGCTGTTGTGTAAAAATCTACAGGCCTTATTCAGACTTTGCCACTTCTGTCACTAAAATCCTTTATAACAAAAGAAAAACATTTTTTTTATTTTCCTAGCCTGGGAACCAGGCCAAAGGAACATGTGGAAGTTAGTTGTCATTCCTCTTTTGACTCCTACATACTGGTCTTCTACCTTTCTTTGACTTTCATGACCTTGACATTTTGGAAAAGCACGGTTTGCTACGGGCTGAACTGTGTTCCCCATAAATTCGTATGCTGGAGCCTTAATGCCGGTAGCACAGAACACAGTTGTATTTGGAGATGGGACCTTTAAAACGAGGCTGTGAGGGTGGTCTTAATCCAGTCTGACTTGTGTTATAAGATGAGGAAATCTGGGCACACAAGGAGATCTCGGGGATGTACGCACAGAGGGGTGAGACCGTGTGAGGACAAAGGGAGAAGGTGGTGCAGGGGAGAGAGGAATTTCCTTCTTCCCTCTGGGTTCTTCTAGCTGGTTTAGGAATTAAACTGATACCAGACAGATTAACAGGAGAGAAAACCGAAGTTTTATTGCACGTGCTCGGAGGCCCAATAATGAAACTGAGACCCGATGACCAAGGCAGGACGTCTTTATACATTTTAGACAAAGAGACGATAAATTTGTAAGAAATTGACAGGATAAATGAAAGCAGGTGTTTGGGAGCTTTAATTAGTAAGGAATTCTAAGCAAATTTAGGCCGGGACCCTAGATTAGGGAAAAGCCCAACATGGTCTGTTTCTACAGGTTTCTCGACTTTAAAGTCCCTAACTCTGGTGAGGAGGATGTCTCTTTACTTTTTAGTCCAGGGAGGCTGTTTCTCACGTGGGAGATTTGTGTCCTGCTCTCAGGAGGACAGAGGAGTGCCTGAGTGTCCTTGTCCCACATTGTTTTCCAAGGAGCTTCAATTCAAGATAATCAAGATGCCATTGGGGTACATTTTGGGGCGGCCTGCCTGGGCCCTTACAGTTCCCTCCTCTGACACTGTCCGGGAAGCTCACATACTAAATGCTGAGCTTGGGACCGGGGAGGGAGAAACCGAGTTAGTCAATGAGTTGTAAGAGATCTACAAAGAGAGGAAAGAACATAGATCAGAATGAGGATGAAACAACAGAAAAGGACAAATCTGAGTACCTTTCTGCACACCCCGCTAAACCAGTCCCCCACTCTGGAAATAGATCAGTCCAATATAACGTCTGTGTTTTCATTTACCTGGTGAAAAATATTCACTTTTGCTTTTGACAGATTTAAGTGACATGTTACTTGGCCTGTTTGGTTTACACAGAGGCAACATTTTCCACTGATGATTGCACAGGCTTCTCCTTGCCAGGCAGTCAGTGTATCTAGGGCACGCCGATTTTGGAGAACCACAGGGGCTAAGCTGTTACCTCCTGACTAGAGTGTTGTCAAAGTTTCACAGTGCTACTGAACTCTTATTCCATTACCAGAGAGAGAGTTTAGGATTACCTTTTCTAATTTGTAATCTCTGAAATTTGGGAATAAGACTTCTAATGCAGTACAGACATTGGAATTGTGACCTCCCCATGGCTTTTCTAGGGTTCCTCAATAGGCACATTCGTGCGGCATAATTTTATGAGCAAAGGAGCCCAAGTTTGCAATTCAGCTGGCATTTAGGGTGGAGTGCTTAGTGAAGGAAGGAGCCAGGCATCCATTTAGGTGGGAATATTCTATGTATTTAGTTGTCACATGAAATTAAGAAAGACCAGTGTGGTTTATAGGTAAGGTTAAGTTGGAATCTGTAGCTTTCAAAGTCTGGAGGGTTCCATGACCTTTGCCACTGCTTATGTTAACATCCGTCTAGCTCTATTCGTCACGTGGTCCCATCAGTCTCTGAGAGCAGAACAGGTTGAGAAATAGATGATGTAGGAGGCCTATGGTTGGTTCTGGCAGCAAGAAAGCTTAGCGCTGTCACCCAGCCAAGTAAGTCCAGAATTTCGATCCGCCCAAATATAGTCTGTGGTATTGGGCAATCTAACGAGGGGGGCAGCCGAGATACCCCATGTCATACAGGGTTGATCTACAAAAGCATTTGGTGATTTGGCAAATGTCTGTGCTGGTTATTTTTAATCTCCCTGCTAAGTTTGAAGATGCCATTGTCAGCAGCAAGCCACAGGGTTTGACTGCAGCAGAGTCCTGGTCTATCTCCCAGGAGAAGTCAGGTGGCACGTCTGTTTTCAGTGCAAAGGGAAACACTTTCAGCTCTTGTTTCTACTCTGACAAGGGTTAGTCCTTAAGCTTCTGTGGGATTTTCTGGGGCCCAAGTAACTCTCCGGGGAAAAGGCAGAGTGACGTTCTCCTGGTCGTATACCATACCTGTGGCCCATCCATCTTCCACGCTCAGTCCGCCAGGTGTCACATCGGCAGGAACGAAGACCGGTTTGGGTTCTTTGCATTATCCGAGTGTCGACAGCCAACAATCAGACTGATTAGTTAACGAGGCCAACTTTGGTAAATTGGCATAAAGGGGGTGTTAGGTGCTCCACCTGGTGAAAAAGAGAGGCTCAGTAAGAGCAAGACAGGTTGGAAAAAAGCACACAGTGCAGACTTCGGGAAGTAGGATAGAGGGAGAGCAGCACTCCCCAGTCGCCTTCTATTAAGGAACTTAAACTGTGACAAAGTATTCAAAAGAAAGCTGTTTTAGTTTTTGTTCTTAGTGTCACAGAGCCTGTAAGGCAAGACGGGTAGGTGAAAGAGAAGTTTCTTGATCTGTGCTCTTGGGAAAAGCTGTCTCCAGGGTGGTACGGTCTGCCTCTGGGGCTTGAGGCTTGGCCGAGGAAATCCTTATTTGCAGGTCACCTGCTGGACTGTCTCCCAGTCGTCTTGAGAGGGATAAGCTGGGTCTACTTTGGTTCGTGCAACGTGTATGAATCCAGGAGGATTTTTCTTTTATTTTGATGGCAGTGTAGGGGCTCAGCAGTACCCCAGAGGGTCCTTCCCAGCAAGGTGATAGAGCGTGTTTTCTTCTAAAGATCTTGATGTACATCTGGTCCTTGGTCGGAAGGTGGTGGCCAGGCTCATCAGGTGGTGGAAGGCATGCCTCTTTTGCTGTCGGTGATAGGCTGGAGGTATACCAGTTAGTCCTTACACAAAGTTAGTCATAGCATCGGGTTGTTCCCTTAATCCCTGAATGAAAGGTTTAGAAATACCCATAGGCATTGGACCACCAAACATTGTTTCAACGGGGCTCAAGCCATATGTCCTATTTGGAGAATCCCAGAACTTCAAAAAGGCCAAGGGCAATGGTTCTGGCCATTTAAGACTGGTTTCTTGACAGATCTTCCCTAAGTTCCTTTTTATGTCTAGATTTTTAGGTTTCCTTTGCCCTGCTAATTGAGGCTGACATAGGGTAGGAAATTTTAATGAGTACCCCCCAATTTTTGTAATCAGGTGATTTATCTCTCTGCTAAAGTGAGTACCTTGGTCTGACTCAGTCCCTAAAGGAATGCCAAAGCAAGGAATGATCTCAGGTATTAATTTCTTAACCATTGTGGTGGCATCAGGACATCTGGTTGGATAGCATTCCATCTATCCACTAAACCTGCAGACAATAATCAAACAATGAGAATATCCCAATGCTGAGGGCAAATCTATAAAAATCTATTTGAAATGCCAAAAATGGCAGTGTGGACCAAAAGGGGTAAACTGAGTTCTTCCAGAAATCTTGATGAGATTCACTGGGAAATTCACCGGGAAATAATTTGGCCAGAAATTTTGTGGATGCCAGGACAAAACCAATGGTCTTTTAGTTCCTTAATTATCCCCTGTTAGACACTTGCCCCTTTTGGTGAGAGGTAAGTACAAGGCAAAAGATTACAAGAAAAACAGCTAGGGAGTCCTTTTGGCCCAGGATAGAGTCCACTGGATATTGCTTGGCATCCCTTTGGGCCCAAGAGTCCTTTTCAGATTGTGGGTCATTTGCCTGATAATGAATAATATCACTCACAGGTAAAGGTAGAGTTAGAGATTGGGTGAGGAAAAGATAAGGAGATCCGTTTTGGGCTGCATATTTAGCAGTTCTGCCCATTTTCTTAGTAGGGTTGAGCAGCGAACAATGACAATTTCAGAAGGGGGTGAAAAGGTCCTAGTAGGTCAGCAATTACATGCCCATTAGCAAAGGGAGTACCCGCAGAAGTTAAGAATCCCCGGGATTTCCAAATTTTGGCAATAGCATGGCTGACTGCAAAAGCTAACTTGGAGTCTGTGTACAAAACAGCTTTTCCTTCTACCAATGGGCGGGCTCAGCCACTTGAGCTGAGTTTACAGTGGGTAAAGAACGTGCCTCCAGGGGCGCCTGGGTGGCTCAGTGGGTTAAAGCCTCTGCCTTCGGCTCAGGTCATGATCTCAGGGTCCTGGGATCGAGCCCCGCATCCGGTCCTCTGCTCAGCAGGGAGCCTGCTTCCCCCCTCTCTCTCTGCCTGCCTCTCTGCCTACTTGTGATCTCTCTGTCAAATAAATAAATAAAATCTTAAAAAAAAAAAAAGAAAGAAAGAACATGCCTCCAGTGTTTTACGTGCAGAAACTACGGCATAACCAGTTATTATGTTTCCCTGGAAATTTCGTTTATACGAGCTATCACAAAATAGAAGTATGTCTGGATTGTCTGGAGGGATGTCTGAGAGGTCCTCTGTGGCTTTGAGACCATGTCTGTGGTTGTAAGGCAATCGTGGAGAAAAGAGAGAGAGGCTCTCCAGCATCAGGAGGGGGAGTAAGGCAGCTGGTTTTAAAGGTTACCCTGATGGAAGAGGATGGGTTGGTCAAATGAGCTTGTCTCTAAGTGGTTTGTTGCTATATAGAAACGTGCTGTGTCCTATGAACTTGTAAGCGAAGAGACCCCACACGGGAAGCATACAGGTGGTGGGGGATCCTTGGCTTTGTCAATCAAAGTGGCGGCTTCAGCCATTGCACGTAGCATGGGAACATATCTGATGCCATAGGGTCTAACTGGCATGAGAAATACGCTATAGGCCATGTCTGAGAAGCCACAGTTCGTCCTAGAACGCCCACAGCAATGCCATTATTTTCACGGCAATATCAATGAAAGGGCTTGTCAAAATTAGGTTAAGCCAAGAGCCGGGGTTGTGGACAGAGCTAATTTGAAGGCTTTAAAGGAGATTCATGCCTCTAGAATCCAGGAAATAGACGCTAAGCTACTATTAGAGAGAATGAACAAGCAAAGGTTTAGTAAAAACCACAAAATTAGGAATCTGCTGGTGGCAGTAGCTGGTGACTCCTGGAAATTTCTGGAACTATTCTCTCGTTTTGGGAGAGGGGTGGACAGAATTGGACTCAAGGTGTTTTGGAGTGAGCTTTTGAATTCCCTGAGATAACTTGCATTCTAGGTGGAGAACGTTGTTGGCACTCATTGGAGTTTAGATCTACAAGATTCATGGCCTCATCCAGTTGGTGTTGGCAAGAGAACGGGGAGATATAGAAGAGCTCCCTGCTTGGTTTGATTACAGAGTAGAAGGTCATCAACCTATGGCACCAGCGTGGGAACTTGGGTAGAAGTTATTGAGTCTCGATCGGCCTTGAGGATTTGCGAAAACATTGAGGGAGACCCACAATATCCTTGCAGTATGCAAGTCCGGGTTGTCTCCCTCTAAATGTAAATGCAAAAAAGAAAATTGCCAATCAGGGTGCTGCGGGATCGAAAAGAAAGCCGGGGAGAGGTCAATTTCTGTAAGCCGGGCTGTCTCAGCAGGAAGGATAGGACTATCAGCTGTGTGGGGACCACAGCTACCAAGGAATTACAGAAGAGCTTATGGCCCTCAGGTCCTGTACAAATCAGTGAACTTGGTCTCCCTCCAAGTCAAATTTGCCTGCTTTCTTTACTGGCAAGATTGGGGTGTTCCAGGCTGGGAGAACGGAGACAAAGACGGTCTGTTGGAGGACAGTCTGTGATGGGCTGAAGTCCTTGCTCCCGTATCTTTGGAGAGAAGGTAGACAGCCACTAATCGGAACGGTTTCTTTTCCAAGAAATGTGCACACGTTCCCCACTTTGTAGCAATCCAACCTCACTTGCATGCGTAACACAAAGGCTGATTGGGACATCGTCTAACATTTTTTTTTTTTTCCCAAATACTTTTATTTTATTTTTTCAGTGTTACAAGATTCATCGTTCATGCACCACACCCAGTGCTCCATGCAATACGTGCCCTCCTCAATACCCACCACCAGGCTCGCCCATCCCCCCACCCCCTCCCCTCCAAAACTCTCAGTCCCTTGTTCTGAGTTCACAGTCTCTCATGGTTCTTCACCCCTCCGATTTCCTCCAATTCATCCCTCCCCTCCCTCTCACAATGTCCTCCATGTTTTTCCTTACGC
>JAPYYM010002888.1:0-11770 GCA_028534135.1 Potos flavus
TATAGTTATAAAGTTATATAAAATTATATATCATTTCCTGTAGTAATTCCACTTCTAATAATATATCCTCCAAAAAAGATCAGATGTGAACAAAGACTTACATATTAAAACATGCACTAAAATAATAACTCTAAAAGGAAAAAAGTAAAAATTGGCTCATTTAAAAATAGAAAAAAGAGGGCGCCTATGTGGCTCAGTTGATTAAGCATCTCCCTTCATCTTAAGTGGTGATCCTGGAGTCCTGGGATCGAGCCGTATCAGGCTCCCTGCTCACCGGGGGGTCTGCTTCTCCCTCTCCCTCTGCCCCTCCCCCTGCCCTGTTCCTTCTCTCTCTCTCAAATAAATAAAATCTTTAAAAAAAAAAAAAATAGAAAAAAGGCTAAATGAAGTATAGTACAATGAAATATACAACTATTGAATATTGTATTACTGGGGTGTATTTGTGTGTTTTTTGACAGCTGAACCAAAAATATATATACAGATGGTGTTAGTAGCTCTAATTGGGTTACATTAGAATACATTGCAGATTTACATTTTGGTTGAAAAGATCCAGCTAAATATGTTGAATGGAAGCTACCAACTCTCCCTTGGCTATTTACATATATATATATATACACACATATATATGTATATATATATATCTGAGAGATGTGAATTTTAAAGAAGCTTCACAGAAAAGGGACATATTTAATTTTTAGTTTCTTTGCAAGCATACAAAGTCTTAAATGTAGACAACATGAGAATCCAGGATTTCCTAAACAGCTGGTGAAATAGTCCCAAATCACTGTCTCCAACTTGATTTTAACTTTTCAGAGGGATATCCTTTCCAAATAGCCAATGCCTTCGGCAGTAACTCAAATAAATCAAATAGATCTTGTCCAGAGGTCAGTAAACCCTGCCGAGATGATGTCTGTGAGCATATGATGTCCTGCCCACCAACCTAGGTTCCCTGTGCTACTCTCTAGATCCTCATCCTTCAGGAAAGCCTGGCAGTTTATTGCCCATCTCACAGCCCCGCCAGGCCATGTGGTTTTCTCCAGTAGCTTCAGGCCCTTCTTATATCTCCATGTTTAAGTCATGAACATGATCGCCGATGAAGAGAAGATTCATTCATCTGAAACAAATAAGAACTAGGAAGTTGGTTTTTGTCGTGCAAGGGGAAACATTCCTCAGGTTAAAGGCTCCTTACTTGAGTTTATTTTTATCTTCTAAATTATAATATTCATGTTTGTATAAAGCTCTAGATGATGATAATGTTGTTCTGTGAATGCCCCCTAGTCAGAGTTAGGGGACGCAATTAGCATATACTCGAGAGGGACATTGTATCCTAAATCTCAAGGAGTTTGCTTATTTATCCTGAAATTAGTTCTAGTACTCTCTTTCCAGTTTTTTCCTGATACTTACCTGTACTGCATTTTTGTGATCCTTTCCTCCCCGGGTGTTGAATTTTATTTCAAGATCCTTAAGGGTAACAGTGAACTCACCTTTGAATTATCTGTGGCAGCTGATATAGTGACTTACTTGGAATAGTCATCCAATTAATATTTATCAAAAAAGTATGTATGGTATGGTTTTCACAGAGTTAGGCTGTTTGATGGTAGCTCTGCTTCTTTAAGTAGAAAAAATCAAGTTGGTATAGCAGAAATGGCCCAGAGAGGACCAGGTTTTGGAAGACCTGGATTCTAGTTTGGACTCAACTAGCATCTGTATAACCTTAATCACAGTTATTCATGTCCTTGTTATTACTTTCTGTAAAATGATGCTGTTGAACTAGATCATTCTGCGGTCCCTTTCAACTTTCAAATAAATCTAAGAAATAGATCTCTTAGGTAAGAAGTGCATTATAAGAAAAATATTAATCTCTATTAGACACTTAATATTAGTTTTGACACTGAGAAATGGAAAAGTCTTGCTCCCAATGATGGAAGTCACCTATGATTTCTTATTATCACGTGTAAAATTACTTCCCTGCTCTACACAGACAGGTTTGTGTCCCATCTACCCTTTCGATTTCCTGCTTGGAGAGAGTGAGAATTAATGACTAGACATGGCAGGGAAGAGGAGATCACATACCCTTAGTGCCCATTCAACATCCTTGTGAAGCCAGGAAGAAGAAACTTCTGGAATTTTTCATATCAGGCCCTGCTACCTCCTCTTCAACTCTGAAGTCTTGAGATTAGATAGCTTAGATAGCTGTCTTCCATCACACCCATAAGCAGGCAGGTGTGCACAAGCACATGCGCACACGCACACACACACACACACACACATCCCTTTTGTAAGAGGCAGTTAAGAGCACCAGGCCAGACCTGAAACAGCTGAAAAAGATTTGTTGAACGTTTTCCATACTAAATTCTACCTTAATTTTAAATTTAAATTTGTCGCTGCCAAAAAATAATGATCAGGTAAAAATACCAAGTGAATGGGTGATTCACCCGAGGGAAGTGAAGTCATTACTCAGTTACCATTTTGATTCCTAATAAAAGAAAGTAGAATCCTTCAGAGAACCACAGAGCTCTGACTCTCTCAGGGAGTCCGGGGGCTATTACAGGTCAGCAAGCTTTATTTTTAATGATCCTTCTAGTTTTCTGCTGCCATTATAAGTCACTGAAGAGATAGGAATTATGATTATATTTTCCTGGCTGTTTCTGAAAGTACCGAAATGTCACTTAGGCTTGTGACATTCGACACTGTCATAACCGACCATAAACTACCTTAAGTGAACTACATTTTACCAATGCTAAGCTGTAACTCACTCATCCCTAGGTATCCAGCTGTTACTTCTCATTCAAAACGTGAAACAAAGATTGCTAGTCAAGGCTGGTGTACATGAACGCAACATATGTATATCCTTAAACAAAAGAGAAAAATGCAGTCTTCATTAACGCTACCTGATATCCTTCTAATTATTTAAGTTATTTTGAGTTGTGTCTTTTTTCTTTTTTTTAAAGATTTTATTTATTTATTTGACAGAGAGACACATAGCAAGAGGGAACACAAGCAGGGAGAGTGGGAGAGAGAGAAGCAGGCTTCCCGCTGAGCAGGGAGCCCGATGTGGGGCTCGATCCCAGGACCCTGGGATCATGACCTGAGCCAAAGGCAGATGCTTAAGGACTGAGCCACCCAGGTGCCCCTTGCGTTGTTTCAAAAGGAATAATATTGACATCCTCTACCACAGAGGGTGGACAGTGTGGGCAATTGAAGGGACTGTATATGAGACCACAAAGGCTGAAATGGCTCTAGAGATCTCCTAAATTAGAATATTTCTTAAGGTTTTCTGTTACATTTAGGGAAACAAAGTGCTCGACTACAGGAGATATAGAAGTAAATTGCCTGTAGGTTGTCTGTGGCTTCTTAAAGAGGGGATAATAGAAACACACAAATACAAGGAATACTCTAATGATGTCATTTAGAGAGCACAGAGGAAAGTCAAGAAATGATTTGAGAAATTGGTGATGTCTGAGGGAGTCCTTGAAGAAGAAGATCTCGATGGCAAAGATGGGAATGAGAGGCTTCCTAGGCAACAGAAGTCATGAAAAAGGAATGCAGATGGGCAAGTGCACTGTATTCAGAGAAATACAAGTATCGTTTGGATTGAATGTGAAGAATATAGGGCAGTATAGGGGGAGGCAAAGAATTGCTCTGAAATAGGACATAATGCCTATGTTTAAAGACTTTGGTTCAAACAAAAACATGTACCTGAATGTTCAGATGAGCAATGTTTACAATAGCCAAGAAGTGGAAACAACCCAACGTCCATCAAATGATGACTGGATAAACAAAATGTAGTATGTCTGTACAATGGAATATTATCCAGCTGTAAGAAGGAATGAAGTACTGATATGTGCTACAATATGACAGAAGTGTCCTGGAACTATATAGTGGTGACGGTTGCACAACATTCTGAATATATCCAGTGCCCCTGAATTATACTCTTTTAAAATAGTAAGACTGTGGATATTTGCTTGCAGAAAATGAGCTTGATTCAGGTCAGGGAGCAGACCCTGAAAGTTCCTGAACCAGGTATTGCCAAGGTCTGAAATGTGTTTTAGGGAGATATGTCTGGCTATATCCTATAGGACGAAAGGAACAAGGAAGTAGTAGAGAGAAGGAGATCAGTTAGGAAGCTTTGGGGAACCTATTGATAAGTTCAGGAGAAAAGTACTGTTCAGAGTGTCAGCAACAAGAAGGAGGTTAGGTGTAAAACTTACTTTAGAGAGGGGCACTTGTCTGGCTCAGTTGGTAGAGCATGCGACTCTTGATCTTGGGGTCGTGAGTTCAAGCCCTACCTTGGGTGTAGAGATTACTTAAAATATTTGGTGGGGGAGAAATAAATGCATTTCAGGGAGAAAATGTACAAGGCCTGAAAATTGGTATGGTAGGGAGAAGCTGGCAGGTGTGTACTAGGGAGGGGCAGTCAGAGGCCAAAACCAGGATTTTGAACTTGGATTACAGGAACGATTGTGCCTTTAATAGAAATAGGAAAGTTAAATGGAAAAACTGGTATAAATTTGGTTTTTGACATTGTGAGCTTGAGGTGCACCATCAAGGTTAGTGGCCATCACACTGGAACCTGGCCACTGGAGGAAACAACTCAATTCCATGTTCAGCCTGATTTCCTTGCTCTTGGCCTTTGTGCAGTCTGGTAGATTTTGTCTGTGTTTGAAATTTTAAATTTCATGACTCTTCCAGATTCCAAGAAAGCATAGCAAGACAAAAGATTTGCAAAGGGATGACAAGATTTCTGAGTAAAGAAAAATGTATTATGTAGATAATACAAGTCTTTCTTCTTTCTTAAATTTTTTTTATTTTTTAAAGGTTTTATTTATTTATTTTGAGAGCGAAAGAGCATGTGAGTGAGGAGAGGGGCAGAGAGAGAGAGAATCTCAAGCAGACTCAACACTGAGCCCGGAGCTGAAGTCAAGGCTAGATCCCACAACCGTAAGATCATGACCTGAGCCAAAATCAAGAGTCAGATGCTTACTGACCGAGGGACCCAGCCACGCCTACCCTCCTCTTTTTTTTAATTGGGCACCATGACCTTCTGTGCACTTGTCTGTTGCTTCCTCTTTTCCCAGTTAGCCCAAGGAAGAGAATACAAAAAAGCTAATCTTTGAACATTCACATTTCCCTCCAAAGATTAGCTTTCCCCAGTAACAGAGAAGGTGACATAGAAGTGAAGTTCTAAATGGTGTTGACTTCCTTGCAGATGCCTTCTGTGCTGTCTTATCAATAAGCCAGAATGATCAGGATCATAAAGAAGCCTGCCCTGTTCCTCCTTTCTATTCCGATACCTTTCCCACTTTGAAACTGGAAAGCTAGGTTGGTAGAAGGCCTGCTCCTCCTACCAAACCAAAATTCAACTGCTTAAACTTTGGGGCTAGCAGATCTCATAGATTCTGATTTGTAAGCTTTCTTTTTTTTTTTTTTTTAAAGATTTTATTTGAGAGAGAGAGAGGGCACAAGCAGGGGAAGGGGTAGAGGGAGAGGGAGAAGCAGGCTCCCCGCTGAGCAGGGAGCCCAACGTGGGGCTCCATCCCAGGACCCTGGGATCATGACCTGAGCTGAAGGCAGACACTTAACCGACTGAGCCACCCAGGTGCCCCTGATTTGTAAGCTTTCTAAATCCTCATACACTCTACCCAAACCATTCTAGGTTGAGGATGGAGGTCCTACCCTTCCTCCCTTCCTCTGTCCCCTGATAAACCTTTTCATTCATATATAAAACTAAACTCCACCGCTTCCTACCAATACAGATGCACAGAGAATTTCTTTCCAGTAAGACCTTGTCTTCTCTAAAGGAACAAATGATATTCCTGCAAAAGACCTTTCAAATGTCATTGTTTTTGCAGCCACCAAAGTCATCTTTTATTCAAACAAGGATTATTAACGGATAATGGGTTAAGACAATTGGATGAATGGTTAGAAGAGAACCAAATATTCACATGAACTCAAAGCATCCCACAGATTACTTATTAAATACAAAGGGAAGCAGTAACAAACTTAGTTTCACCAATAATGAGACAAACATATTGTATGACTCCTAATGTAATGGAGAAGTATACGGCATCATGTATGTAGTTGTCTTGCCAAAAAAAAAAGTTTTCATTTAATCTGACCATGAGAAAACAATGAGACAAATCCAGGGTAAGGGACGTTCTCTAAGGCCATTGACCTGGACTCTTAAAAGATGCTAGTGTTATGAAAGAAAAGATATGGTATAGGAACTCTTGTAGATTAGAAGAGATTTAAAAACCATGACATCCAAAAAGAATGTATGATTTCTAACATGATCTTGGATCGGGATAAAAACAGCTCTGAATGACGCTATTGGCTGAACTGGAAACATTTGAGTATAGACTTCTTAGACATGATAGGAAGCGTTAAACTTGTTGGATGTGATCATCGGTTTGTGGTTATGCAGGAGAAAATCGTTGTTCTTGGAGATAAATGCTGTAGTATTCGGGGATGAGCCGTCATGATGTCTACAATTTACACTCAGGCAGCAAATGATCATCCAAAGAGAAAGCAAAAATGACCAAATATTAGCAATTGGTTAATGTAGCCAGAGGGCAAATGAGTGTTCACGATGTTCTCGCCACTAAAAAGTTTGAGGAGGAAAAAAAAAAGTTTGAGGAGAAAGGTAGTTTTCCTTAAATTTTATTGTTTTTTTTTTTTTAAGATTTTATTTATTTATTTGACAGAGAGACACATAGCGAGAGAGGGCACACAAGCAGGGGGAGTGGGAGAGGGAGAAGCAGACTTCCCACCGAGTGGGGAGCCCAATGCAAGACCCGATGCGGGGCTCGATCCCAGGATCCTGGGATCATGACCTGAGCCGAAGGCAGACGACTAACGACTGAGCCACTCAGGCACCCCTTTCCTTAAAATGTTAAAAAGAGAATCTCGTTTCAACAACTGTTTTAATAAAAACAAAGAATATATTTTTAATTAAAAAAAAGAAAAGAAAAACATAAAAAAAAAAAAAAAAAAAGACTGTTATTCCCAAATATAGCTGCTAGCATTTGGGAAGAATAACAGGATAAGTAGAGATGATTAGTCTCTAGCAATTTCTGGACTCCCTGCTGTGGAATATTAGCTTTCTACTTTCAGAAAAAGGTTTCTCCATCTCCAGCCTTCAAGTCCAGATAGCAGTAGTTGAAAATTGGAAACAGTTCATTTATGTCATCCAATCCTTCTTTGTTACCTGACTTATAAGAAAGCATTTGTTTCTTAAAGTAAAAGACCACATTGTACATCCATTACTTACCAACAGGGAATCTGTCTGCCTTTGGTCTGCAGAAACTGGTGTATAAACCTTTGGAATTAATCCCTCTGTGCATCTTCTCACTCGGAATGCTGGCTTTTTTTTTTTTTTTTGCTTTTGTACAGAATATTGTTTTACAGTGCTTCCTATAGCTGTCTGAGGAGGCCTCTGGTGTCATGAGCGCTGGCACACTATCTTGTCTATTTTCACTTTTTTTTTTTTTTAAGATAAAACAAGGTTCAAACCACACATTCTCTGTGAACTTCTAAATACTGGGAAGAATTACTTTCTTTTCTCCTGACCTGGATTGACAAGAACCGCACCTACAGGAGGCAAAAAGATGACTGAATCCCTTTTAAAGACCCTAGTAATGATGCCCGCAGGGAATTGTCATGTACGGGAGAATTTACAGTGGCTTCTGGAGACGAGCAGTGTGGCAGGAAGAGGTTCAGGACTGCTGGCTGTTGAAATACAGTCTGGATTTATTTTATATCAGCCTATTTTGGGCCCCAGTGAGAAAGTTATTTTAATAATATCTTGCTCTGCTAGAAATATACATGATAAGTGGCAGATGTCAGAAAAAGAGGGGAAAGTTATAGCTCTCCATTCTCCTTGAGACTTAATGAGTTTATATAGTTGTTCTCGTTTAGCCTTTGAAGTAAACACTGATGCATACGGAAGAATAAATTGAAAAGGACATTAGACAACGGTCCAGACCAGTGATCTTCAAATGAGTCAGAAACTCAGGGCGAGGGTACTGAGGGTCTGCGTTTTTGACACACTACCCTGGTGATTCCGATAGGCAGTCCAGCATTTATGAGAGCCCAACGTTTGGGAAGATAAGGTCTAGTCCAATATTCTCATTTTACAGATAAGAAAATGAAGATGCACAGAAAAGTTTTTAAATTGTTGGAGGTATTAACGTATTATGAGCTAGAAACCGTGTTTTCTGGCACCCAGTTATCACATCTTCCCGGGAGGGCACAGTGCTTTTTGGAGTGGTCACCATGAAGATATTAGCTACTTGCCATAGACAAGACGTCCTTAGCACCCTAAACTTTGAGGTGTGGCTCTTGAAATGTCCCAAGGTGTCTGTTCCAGGCTCTTTCGAGTTCAACACACTGCTTTCAAGGTTGAGGCACTTAATTACACTAAACCACTGTATCTCTGAGAAGGCTACTAGATCAGTCTTCTCTGTTCTATGCTTTTGTTGTTTGATTTTCATGAATTCCTTGAATTTATAGTCCATAGATTTCCCTCCTTAGCCTACTTATCAACAGCAGTTGGGCAGTAAAGTGAACATACAGTATTGTTCAAGACAGGTGAAAATGATTCCACATTAACTACATCCTGGCACTCTGAATCACCCAACTTTCCTAGAACTAGGAGTGAGTATAAGGAACTTTGCTTCGTACGTTTCCTGAATAGACAGGACATAACCAGCATATATAAAGAAAAAGCACTTATCCATCTATGCGTTCGTTCACCAGCTGTTATTGGCCATGTGCTCGATACTAGTCCCGATCTAGACATGGAATACATTTGTGAGCAGGAGAGAAAGTTGGTCTCTTCCCAGAGAGCCTAAGTCCTAGAGGGAGATTGTATGTGAAGCCTGTGCAGCCCCTAGAGTATAAGCTCCATGAGGGCAGAGATTTTGATCTTTTCTGTTCATGGCTGCGTCTCCCAGCCCTACGCGGTACCCGAAACATAGGAGGTGCCTGGCGCATTTAGTGAATGAGCGATCATCCGGTCAAAGAGAAACTACAGCCCCCTCCCAAATTAACTGTTTTATGAAAAGAAATAGAATAGATACTGTTTAATGAGAAATATTATTATTATTTATAGAGGGGATTAAATCATCATTTTCATCCGTTTCTCATGTGCTCTATTTTTATAAGCTCTAAAAGCCTGCTGTAAAAAAATTTTGTACCAGAATATGAATACTCTTAGGCATGTAAATGACTTATGTAGATATTAACACACATGGCTGGAAATACATATATATTATATACCTATAAAGATTTAAATATTTATCATATTTTATAAAATAACTCATACTTTTATGTACAAGCGAAAGCAGTCAAGGATGAAATGGTTTCACAGAACTAGGTATTTGTTGTGATAAAATGAAAAGGATGTTCCAGGGAGCTGCAGATCAACGGCTAAAGTCTGTTCAGGTTGCAATGCCTGCGGTAATCGTGCTGTCATTTTATGTAGGCTTCTAATCTCTCAGCTTTCAAAACATTTAAGAGCTGATATTGAACAGATGTGGATTACATACATAGTGTTTCTCTGCTGCCGTCTCCAGCAAAATGTATCTCTACTGGGTGAAAGAGTGGTGACGAAGCTAGCAATACAAAATAAAATGAGAGAGTTTGAAAATAGCTTGTGATTGATAAAGCACAAGTACCTCAAAATAATAGAATTCTCTAAGATAATTAGTTTATAATCTAAGTAGGGAAAAAATGGTTTTACAAAAATTTCTGATAGGACCACTCTAGCATTACATTCATTCTTCCTACCTGAAGAAACAGCTGTTGGTTTTGGTTTTGATTTTGGTTTTATGAGACAAACTAGAAAGTGATCTCATACCTCCAAAAGGAAAAGTCGACCGGAAGTCATTGTAAATTATATCGTTTCTCCGTCTCTCCTTACCTAGCAATATCAAGATATAAAAGCTCCTCAACTTCCTAGCCTTCAACAAAGACCACTTTCAACACTTTTAACATACCCGTTGGGTTAAGCGCTGAAAGATAAGAATGTTGAAAGGCGCAGAATGTTAAGCTGGTTAGAACGGGAGCAAAATCCAAAGTAGTGAGGAAATGGCAAATTTGTGCGGGAATGAGTTGTTGGACAGTAGGAACAATTCTGTAGAGCACCCCATTCGTGCATCATTTGAAAAGTGCTGTGTTGGAGCAATTGATACTAATCAGCAAGCGACAAGGGAAAGGATGAGCAATTGAAAAGGTGGAAAGCTTGTGACCACAGGATCAGCCTCAATGTCAGATATCTCTTAACCTAAAATGAATGCAAGAGACAGCTGGGAGTTTGAGAACTTAAAGACTAAGCAAATTGTGAAATGCTGTTGCTAAAATTTTGGTGGCAAGCCATGGATTAGTCCTTGGATCAAAGCCAGTTCACACTTGCACACTAACAAAGTTTAGTAGCTGGGTCATGAGTGCGCTATACGGACGTGCTCAAGGGCTCCCTAGAACTGTGGATTTTAGAGGGGAGAAAGAGGGATTTTGAGTGTAGACAGAACTATTTTGGGAGAAGATGTCCACAGACACATAAACAAGTAAATATAAAGTATCTGAGCAGAGGGAATAATAAGCCTAGTGTTTACAGTTCTCTAAGAACTGACTTCTGTTCCTTGTGGTATAATGCATCTTAGGACTAAGTTCAGACTCTTCCTGGTTCACTGAAAATCTAGATCCCTAAAAAATTTGAAAAGCAGATTGAAAACCCCAAATTCTTTGTTATAATACATTGGTTGCAGAAACCTTTTGTTTCATAGAAAACATTCATAGAAAAAAACACAATTTTAAGTTAGAGTGGTTTGCAATGGTGCCAATGGCTAATACTTGAGCAGTGTCTTCTTCTAAGTTACTTATTAATGAAAATAAGAAACAAAATGCAGGCATCATTGTATAAATTTTTTAAAGGATTCTAAAGAAGCAAGAAGAGTCAAGACCAATGCTATATAAACCATCTTTTCTCTCAAGTAGTAATTTGACTTAAGAACAAAATGGTCTCAAGACCTAACCTGTTTGCAAATCGAACAGTTCTTACTCTGTGCAGAGGTAGCAGGAGTTTTATTTTTTTTTTTAATATTTTATTTATTTATTTGACAGAGAGAGAGAGAGATCAGAAGCAGGTAGAGAGGCAGGCAGAGAGAGAGGGGGAAGCAGGCTCCCCGCTGAGCAAAGAGCCCGATGCGGGGCTCGATCCCAGGACCTTGAGATCATGACCTGAGCCGAAGGCAGAGGCTTTAACCCACTGAGCCGCCCAGGCGCCCCAGGAGTTTTATTCTTAAGTCTACAAAAATAAGCTGACAGATCAACAAAGATTGATACATTGATTGTCTCTATCATGTTAGGATATTATATATAATACATTTGAGTATATGTGTTAATTTTAAATTTTTAATAACTAAAATATTTTTAAATAAAGTCAGACCCCGGGCGCCTGGGTGGCTTAGTGGGTTAAACCCTCTGCCTTCAGCTCAGGTCATGATCTCAGGGTCCTGGGATCGAGCCCCGCATCGGGCTCTCTGCTCGGCAGGGAGCCTGCTTCCCCCTCTCTCTCTGCCTGCCTGTCTGCCTACTTGTGATCTCTCTCTGTCAAATAAATAAATAAAATCTTTAAAAATAAATAAATAAAGTCGGACCCCATATAGAATGTCTTTTTTTTTAAGATTTATTTTATTTTTTTAATTTTTTTATTTTTTAAAGATTTTATTTATTTATTTGATGGAGAGAGAGAGATCACAAGTAGGCAGAG
>JAPYYM010002889.1:0-11769 GCA_028534135.1 Potos flavus
TCTCAGGCTATTGAATGCAATGTGCCAGTAGGAACATGATCCCATCATCTCCTGGGGCAGGGCATGGATTAGGGGCTATGAAAGAAAGTAACCCTCAACTCCACCTCCTGGCTCCAGGAATTACTAGCACACACATTCCATTCCTCCCTTATTCCACCACTGCCTCCGTGTGTGCCCACACCTAAGGGAGGGTTCAGGCCTGCTTTCCGGCTTCAGGATAATTGCCATCTCTTTGTATTCCTTCCCCATCCTTTGATACATCTATCACTGCTTCGCTTATCAAAAACAAAAACAAACACACACACACACACACAAACAAGCAAACAAACAAGCAAACAGAAGCTATGTGCTGAATTCAACTGCTGTTACTCTCCCTTACAGAGGCAGCCCTGCATGACTGCCCAGATTGTTGGGCATGACACCAGATTCTCAGGTGTCTGAGAGCTTTTATTTGTAAGCATGGTCCCCTGCTTCCACTTTCTGTGACTTGTACTCACCAGTAACAGAGCACACTCCATACAACTTTATTAACCTTTAATTTCTGTTCTCTGTGCTGCCTGTACACATTGTTCTCAGTGGCTTGTCTTCACCTTTAAAATATGTAATTATGCTTTATTTCTCAAACAACTATATTGAGATGTAATTTACATACCGTATGTTGTAAACATCATCAGTGTACAATTCAATGGCTCTTCATGTAGTAGTCACAAGGCTATGAATCCATCACCTCTCTCAATATTAGACAATTTTCATTAACCCCCAAAAGAAACCCCCTAATGTCTAAGTCTCCTGTACTTTCTCACCTTAGACTCTGACCAAGGTTTCTATACCTATAGATTTACCTATTTGGGGCATTTATATTCAAGGACCTATGCAGTATGTAGTCCCTTGTTATGGCTTCTTTCATTTGTTATGTTTCATTCAAAGTTCATCCATGTTGTTAAATATATCATGTGTTACATTATTGCTAGATAATGTTACACTGTCTGGATATACCACATTTTATTTATCTATTCATTAGTTAATGGACTTTCAAATAGCTTTCATATTTTGGATATTATAGTATATCCTTTCAAAATTCTAATAATTTTTGTGTAGGCAAATTATTTCACTGCTCTTATATTGTAGGAGTGCAGTTGTTGGATACCATGGGGTTTTTTTGTGTTTAACCATTTGAGGAACTACCAGAATACTTTCCAAAGTGACTGTCCCATCTTATAAAACACCAGTAATGTATAGAGATTCTAATTTTTTGAAAATATTTGCTATGTGCACTTTTGTTCTTATAGTTATAGCTATAGTTTTATCCTAATGAGTATACAGTGGTATCTCACTGTGATTTTGATTTGCATTTCTCTAATGGCTAATGATGTTGGGCACTTTTTCATGTACTTATTGGCCATTTGTTGTAAATCTTATTTGGAGAAAATTTATTCAGATTATTTGCTTCTTAAGTAGAGTTTTCCAGCTAAATATGATATCTCAGAAGTCCTATGGTTCTGTTTTATATGGAAACATATATGTATATAATCTATTTATAAATGAATATGGGCATAAATCTCTTCCACTTCCACCCTTTCCCTGGGCCATGCATCTTACTGGTTGGGGGCCTGCCTGTGCTGACTGCACAGAGACCTCCTATCAAAGCCCATGCTTATCAAGAGCTGGTTCTTCACATAACTGAGTCTTGTCTTTGACCAACACCTGGCCCTTTACCTGAAAAATCTTCACAGCATCCCTTTGGAGTAAATACTGCTATTATATCCAGTCTGCAGAGATGTTTAAGGACCAGCTCAAGGCCACAGCACTGGGCAGTTCTAGAGCTGGTATTCTGGTCCAGGCCCAGGCTGCAACCTCAGCCACTATTCTACCTGCCCATCTCAGGACAATGGCTTCTGTGAGGAGAGTGCTCAACATTAGTGTGAGGTTGAGAGGTAAGACTTAAGTGTTATCTTCACACCTGAAGGTATAAGAGTGTTCTTTTACTGATGGAAGTAACATAGGCCTTCTTTTACTGGTGGAAAATGAGTTGAAGCCAAAAAATGGATAATCAGGTCCAAAACTGGGCAGAAGACATGAACAGACATTTCTCCAATGAAGACATACAAATGGCTAGCAGATGCATGAGAAAATGTTCATTATCATTAGCCATCAGGGAAATTCAAATGAAAAGTACTTTGAAATACCACCTTATACCAGTTAGAATGGCAAAGATTAACAATATAGGAAACAACAAATATTGGAGAGGATGTGAAGGGTTACTCTCCTACACTGTTGGTGGGAATGCAAGTTGGTGCAGCCACTTTGGAAAACAGTGTGGAGATTTCTCAAAAAATTAAAAATGGAGCTACCTTTTGACCCTGCAACTGCACTACTGGGTATTTACCCCCAAGATACAGATGCAGTGTAAAGAAGGGCCACATGTACCCCAATGTTCATAGCAGCAATGGCCACAATCGCCAAACTGTGGAAAGAGCCAAGATGCCCTTCAACAGAAGAAAGGATCAAGAAGATATGGTCCATATATACAATGGAATATTATGCCTCCATCAGAAAGGATGAATATCCAACTTTTGTATCAACGTGGATGGACTTGTGGAGATTATGCTGAGTGAAATAAGTCAAGCAGAGAAAGTCAATTATCATATGGTTTCACTTATTAGTGGAACATAAGGAATAACATGGAGGACATTAGGAGAAGGAAAGGAAAAGTGAATTGGGGAAATCAGAGGGCGAGATGAACCATGAGAGACTGTAAACTCTCAGAAACAAACAGGGTTTTGAAAGGGAGGGTAGTGGGGGGATGGGTGAGCCTGGTGGTGGGTATTGAGGAGGGCACGTATTGCATGGAGCACTGCGTGTGGTACATGAACAATGAATCTTGGAACACTACATCAAAAACTAATGATGTATGGTGACTAACATAATACAATAAAAATTTAAAAAAAAAGAAGAAGAAAATGAGTTGAGAAGACTGGAAAATACATACATATTAACGGGCATGCTCAATGCCTTCACCACTGTGGATTTCATCATCCTGCTGCTGGTGATGAAGCAGGCTGGGAGACAGACAGGGAAGTAACAGTCCTGAATCAGGTGAGAGGCTCAGCGGTGTTTGTGCCTCAGAGTGGGGCACTGTTCCTCCCCCCCACTGATGCTAAGATGAACTGCCTGCAGCTCAGGACAATCTGCAGCATCTCACAGACCAACCTCCACCCACACTGCTCTTCAGCCACCTACTAGTCTTTAGTCTATTCTGTTCATTTTTGATAAAAATTCAGGGAGATTTAATTATGGAGCACTTGATCGGAACCTGACATTGTGCTGAACTCTATAGAAGGCAGAGGATCTAGCCCTTATCTTTGATAAGCCCCCTCCCCCATTATGAGGGGAAGGCATTTATGAAATATTTGAAAAGACACTGGCAATGTACCCATGTAGCTGAGATAGAAATCACAGGTTAGAATATGTGGGGAGGCTACAATTAGATTATGCTCCTCTGTGAAGTGGAAACTCAGTGCTATGTGGAAGAGATTGCATTTGATATGCTGTGATGGAGGGTGCATTAGCCAGCACTGTGATTCAGTATCAGGTAACATAATATGTATATAAAATTGGCTTATATTTATGCTCAATTTGAAGATGACTCATATAGAATCAAAATTAGTAGCATAGTTAAAAAGAAATGAATTGAAAAAGTTAATGAAGAATAACTAAGGAATAATTTGGGGAATTTTTGTAAAGAATACTTGAAAAATATATTAAAAAATTGGAGAGAATCACCATGTGTTTCCTAAGAGACTGGAAATGGTCTGCTGTGGGGTAGGTTCCCCCAGACTATACAACTTAAATGTCCAAAGGCAAAGGATAGACCTGAAGTGGGGATCAGACAATAACTAGTGTTTGGGCAAAATTACAGTAGGCAATACAATCCTTTGTAGTAGAGAAAGCATTTTCCTCTCAGATGCAAAATCTAGAATATTCTGGAAATGATAGGATTAAAACTAAAATATATTTGAAGTTCTTTTCTTTAACCACTCTGGTAATGATAGAAGATATGTTTTGAGACTGATGTTATCTTGTCCGTCACGCTTTTTATGGAAGGAATAACAACTACAAAGATGTTTTCCTTAAGTTTGTTGCTGAATCAGATTGCTTATAAACCAAGAGGCTGTCATACTGCCAACTTCAGAGGTCATAGGAGGTACCTGTAACTGAAGGCAGCTGGTTGAACCTGGCTTAGCCAGAAACACACTGTATTCTCTACCTTCTCCAACCTTCCCTTTCCCAGGTGCTTGGATCCCAACAGCTTGTACCTGCCTGGCCTGGGGGTTGCTCAACTAAGGGTCTGATAAGCATTCCCAGATAAGGTCTCCTGAGCCAGACCAGAGGGAACAGCAACTCTAGCAGTTCTCACTCTGCTTTTCTCCTTCCACTGACAACCCCCACCCCCAAACTTTTCTCTAACTTTTCATATCTGCTCTATTGGTTTCAATGATAGCATGATTTAATTGGGAGTATCACTGTGGCTACTACACTTTTAGATTTCTTTCTGTGATATCATTTCAGATGATCATATTTCTTGCTTCTGAAAACAGGAGATATAATGAACATTTATCTGGTGTCAGGCCTAATAATGCACTTTACTATTTGGCTCTTAAATTTGTATTTTCATTAAAATAATACCATTATAAAATTTGAAAAGCCAACAGTTTCAAAAGGCTTATATGAAAAATTCAGTGGTTTCTACTCATCTCTACCTCGCTCAACTCTTAGTTCTTTCTCCTAATATTTATCTCAGTATTTTAAAACAATATCTTCATGTTGTTCTGTCAGGAATTTCCAAATTTCTCCCCAATGTTAGAATGGTATTTAGTGGCCTCACACAGGCCCTGTGCCCAATATATATTCCTTTTTCTCCCTCCCCCCAGTTTACTTTTGGAAATATTTTCTTTCATGGGATGTTTGTCAACTTCATGCAAAATAAGTGGTAAGTCAGTTTTCTTGCTCTTACTTAGGTATTTTGACTCTATTCTCAGAGATGCATATCACAACATTTTTAAAATACCAAACATGCCAATAACTGAACAAACTATAGTTGATCCTTCAATAATTTTGGTTTACATAGTGCAAGTCCACTTTACATGGTTTTTTTTTTTTCAATAAACATGTTGGAAAATCTTTTGTAGATTTGCAACAGTCTGAAAAAACTCACAGATGAACCACATAGCCTAGAAATATTCACAAAATTAAGGGAATGTTATATAATGAATCCTTAAGATATATGTAGATATGTAGTTTTAGTGTGGAGATTCCTCAAGAAATTAAAAATAGAGCTACCCTATGACCCTGCAATTGCACTACTGGGTATTTACCCCAAAGATGCAGATGCAGTACAAAGAAGGGTCACATGTACCCCAATGTTCATAGCACCAATGGCCACAATCGCCAAACTGTGGAAAGAGCCAAGATGCCCTTCAACAGATGAATGGATCAAGAAGATATGGTCCATATATGTAATGGAATATTATGCCTCCATCAGAAAGGATGAATACCCAACTTTTATTTTAACATGGAGTGGACTGGAAGAGATTATGTTGAGTGAAAAAAGTCAAGTGGAGAAAGTTAATTATCATATGTTCTTACTTATGTGTGGAGCATAAGGAAAAACATGGAGGACATTGTGAGAGGGAAGGGAGGGATGAATTGGAGGAAATAGGAGGGGTGAAGAACCCTGAGAGACTGTGAACTCAGAACAAGGGACTGAGAGTTTTGGAGGGGAGGGGGATGGGGGATGGGCAAGCCTAGTGGTGGATATTGAGGAGGGCACGTATTGCATGGAGCACTGGGTGTGATACATAAACAATGAATCTTGTAACACTGAAAAAATAAAATAAAAGTATTTGGGGAAAAAAAAAGATACGTAGTTTTTTTATCTGTAAAATATACACAACCTAGAAAAGGTTATCATGTATTCAGATGTGTCCACGCATGTACATATTGCCATTCCAGCCCAGAGAAGTGTAGACAAAGATACAGTATTGACTCTTAATTGCGAAAATTTACTACAGAACATATTATGGCAATTTCAGAGCCTGTTGCTGTTGCAGTGAGCTCAAGTGTTTTGAGTATTCCCTTGAAACACTGTGTGATATAAGCATCACTATGTGAGCGTTTATCTCCTTAATAAACTGCATATCAGAGTAGAAGAGATCTCTCACTGTTCTCACGTATTTTTCATCGTCTTTAGTGCAATATTGCCAACCAAGAGGCAGTAGACAAATTCCCAGATACCATTAAGAAAATCACTGAGGTAAAAGGATATCTGCCTGAGCAGGTTTTTATGCAGACAAAAGTGCCCTATTCTGGAAGAAGGTGTCACAAAGGAAGAGAAACAAGCACAAGGATTTAAGGCAGGAAGGGATAGGCTGAGTCTACTGTTTTCTTCAAATGCAGCCAGGCCTAACCAGGTCCTGCCCTTATCTATGAAAACTGCTTAAATCCCTGAGACCTGAAGGGAAGAGATAAACAGTAGAAGCCTCTGTCCTGGTTGAACAGGGAAGGTTGGACAATGAAACCAGTTTTCTGGACTAGTTCCATTGATACTTTGTCTCTGGCATCAGGAAGTACCTTGCCAGTCAGGGACTAACTCTTAAAATTCTTTTGCTTTTGGGCAGTGCTGCTCATGAGCTAGACCCCCATGAGTTCAGCACCAAAGTTATCAAAGTGGTTTACCTGCCCCCAAACACAACGTTTCTAACTCAGCTCACAGATCAGAGGGTCATGAGGACCTTTAAGGTTCATCACACATAGCACCATATGAAAAGTACTGTCTAGGGAAGAGCACCCTGATCTAAAGAACATCATGAGAACCTGGAAAGACTGCACCACTGAAGATGCCACCATTGTCACAGGAAAAACTGTGAGAACCTTCAAGTCCCAAGTAACTCCTACTGGAGAAAACTGTGTCTGGGTGTTGTGCGTGACTTCATAGTCTTTACAACAGAGGCAATCAGCAAAATCATAAAAGAGATTGTAGATATGGCAACAAAGGTGGTGGGGCAGGGTGAAGGGTTTGAATATCTGGATCTTGGAGAAATTTAAGACCTAATACACAGCACCTCAGAAGACTTAACAGAAGTCAACTCGATGGAGACGAGAACTCCTGAATCAGTGCCAGATGATGAGGATGGAGACACACAAGCCATGCCAGAAGACAGATTGACAGTAGGCAGTCTGGCAGAGGGCTCTGACTACCAAGACTGCTTTTACTCCTTTTGTGACGTGGACCCTTCCATGACGTGGACGTTGAAACTGAAGGAAACAGCAGAAGGCCTGGACCCATATAGGGACATTTTTAGAGAAATAAAAAAGCAGGGGCGCCTGGGTGGCTCAGTGGGTTAAAGCCTCTGTCTTCGGCTCGGGTCATGATCTTGGGGTAGTGGGATCAAGCCCCACATCGGGCTCTCTGCTCAGCGGGGAGCCTGCTTCCCCCTCTCTCTCTGCCTGCTTCTCTGCCTGCTTGTGATCTCTCTCTGTCAAATAAATAAATAAAATCTTTAAAAAAAATGAAAAAGCAAGAAAGTTCCATAAAGTTACACTGAGTGTACCTGCCACTCCTGTGTCCCTTAAGACCAACTCCTCTTCAGCCTACTCACTGTGAAGATGAAGAAGATGAAGACTTTTATGATCCCTTTCCACTTAGTGGACAGTAAAGCATCATCATTCTGTACAGTTAATATACTTGTGTGTTTTGTCTATGTATGTCTTTGTGTGAAAATTTAGTAACCATATGGCAGAAACTGCATGAGATGTTTCATGTCATCGGCATTGCCGTGTAGAACATTGTGTGCAAGACTCATCCTTACAGATGCATACAGAGTAAGATTTAATGTGAAATTAATAATGTGCCCATGTTCTTACTGTTTCATACTTTGCTTTCAAAGCATTGCCTTACTCTATAATGATGCGTCTCTCTCAGAATTGGAGAAACTGTGTATCAGCCTATCATCATAGGTAACGATTTCTTCTTTAATGTATTTATGTGTCCAACTCTGTATTATGAATGTGACTGTAATGCCATATGCCATTAAAATTTTATAATGATTCATTCACTAGTGTATAGGCTGACTATCAAGTAGCAATCGTATACACTACACTGGCTACCAAAAGCAACCACATTGCTGCTTCTTTGTTATCAACACACAAATTGTTACACCTGTAAATGAATTTCTTTTTCACATTTCCTTTTCCTTTTTGATGTCTAGTGTTAGTAGTACATACAACATCTACAGTGTTTTCTATCATATATAAGGCAATACTGATGCAGGTACTGGCATGATGATTCAGGGTATGACAGATGACATAAATTTATACTGTTGATAAATACAATTTTATAAGTATATCTTGCCTTCCTCAAGACTTTATAATAACTTTTTCTCTAGATTATTGTAAGAAAACAGTATATAATACATAAAACATACAAAATATGTATTAATTGACTGTTTATGTTAAGAACATAAGGCCTCTGGTCAAAAGTAGGCCATTAGTAGTTAAATTTTGGAGCATCCAAAGTTACATATGGGATTTTTGACTGTGTGCATGTACCAGGTATCAGAGTAATGCTTGTCTCATTGGATGAATGACAAGTTCTCCCTTCTTCTTCAACTTTTTTGGGAAGAGTTTGAGAAGAGCTTGTGTTAATTCTTTTTTTTAATGCTTTTCAGAATCACCTAAAGCCACCTCTTCCAAGGGTAGGAAATTTTTTATTGCTATTTAGCCTCTCATTATTAGTTTGTTATAGTTTTCTATTTCTTAGTGTAGGCTTGATAGGTTATATTTCTATGAATTTGTTCATTTCTTATAGGTTTTCTATTTTGTGGCATTTATAATATTTTCCTGTAATCCTTTTTTGTCCTTGAAAGTTTGGTGGTAATGTTATCAGTAATGTTATTAAATTTAAGAAAATTTAAGAATTTCTCTTTCTTTACAGATATATAAATTGATTAATTTTGCAAATTTATTTTTGTCAAATATGTGATAAAGATTTTGAATGCACAAATGAAATTTCCAAAGCTCTGAAAATGTAATATATATAACATGTATGCTTCATTCATTTAACAGTTATTTACTGAGTATCTCCTTAGGTGCTATGAGCCATTATCAAGTATTAAGGAGTTCACATCCCTATCTTGTCTGCTAGCTTGTGAAGCTTATGTTCTAACTTTCCATCTTTCTATTTGGATTTCATTTTCTAGAGATAATACTAATAGTCACTTACATGGTTTACTTACTGTTCTAAGTGCTTCATTTATTTTGATTTATTTAATCCTCACTAATAACCCTATTCTTGTAATTCTCATTATACTATGAGACACAGTGAGAGTAAGATGTTTTCATAAAGCCGAACATCTATAAATGGTAAATGGAATTTAAAGCCAGCCATTTGACTTAAGTCTATACTGGTAACCACTACACTTCTACTTTTCTGTTACCTGTACGATATCTTAGCAGAGATTTCCTTTAGCCATGTAATAGTCATATATTATACAATTTTAAAAAATTAAAATTTTAAGTTAAAAAAATACAGCAACTTGTTGATGGGAGAAGGTTTTTGCAAATGACATATCTGATAAGAGAGTTAATATACAGAATAAATAACTTATGTAACTGAAAACCTCCAAAACAACTAATCCGATGGGCAGAACACATGAATAGACATATCACCACAGAAGATGTACAGATGGCCAACAGATACATGAAAAGTGTTCATCACTCATCATCAGGGAAACAGAAATCAAAACCACAATGAGATATAACCTCAAATCTCTCATGATGGCTGAAATCAATAATACAAGAAATAATATGTTCGTGAGGTTATGGAGCAAAAGGAGCACTCATACATTATTGGTGGGAAGATAAACTGATGCATCCTCTGTGGAAAACAGTATAGAGGTTCCTCAAAAAGTTAAAAATAAAATTACCGTATGATCCAGAATTTTACAATTGGATATTCACCCAATAAAATTAAAATACTAATCAAAACTTATATGCACCCCTATGTTTATTGCAGCATTATTTACAACAGCCAAATTATGGAAGAAGCCCAAGTGTCCACTGTACAAGAATGGATAAAGATGTGGCATATGTGTGTGTGCACATACACACACACACACAATGGAATATTACTCAGCCATTAAACAAACAAAAAAAGTCAGATCTTGCAATTTGCAGCAATATGAGTGGATCTTGAGATTATAATCCTAAGTGAAAAAAGTCAGTCAGAGAAAAACAAATTCTACATGACTCCACTCGTGTGTGGAATTTAAGAAACAAAACAAATGAACAAATCAAAAAAGGAGACAAAACCAAACACTTGGGGCGCCTGGATGGCTCAGTGAGTTAAAGCCTCTGCCTTCAGCTCGGGTCATGATCTCAGGGTCCTGGGATCGAGCCCCGCATCGGGCTCTCTGCTCAGTGGGGAGCCTGCTTCCCCCTCTCTCTCTGCCTGCTTCTCTGCCTACTTGTGCTCTCTCTCTCTCTCTCTCTGACAAATAAAAAAAAAAAAATTAAAAATAATAAAAAAAAACCCAAACACTTAACTACAGAGAACATAGTAGTGGTTGCCAGAAGGGAGGAGGGTGGGGGAATGGGTGAAATAGGTAAAGGGGATTAAGTGTACATTCATCATGATGAACATAGTAATATATAGAATTGTGAATCACCTGAAACTAATATAATACCATATGTTAACTATACTTCAATAATAAGACATATAAAGTGAAAAACAGGACACAGGGATATAAATGTTTATTATATAAATACATTACACATTTACTTAATGCTAAATTGAGAACTGTCAAAATGGGAAAAAATTTAAAAAATGGAATTGCCAAAAAAAGTTTATTTAGTCTCATATCTGTAATATCAAATAAAAAGTGACATCTTATAAATTATTAATGCCACTACAAAAAGGAAAACTTACATGATACCTTAAATGATTACTTGAAGATAAAATTTCTTATGCTATAATTTGTAATTTTTTGCTCTTTTTCTCACCATTAATTTTAACATTAATTCTGTTCATATGAATATGCTCTATTCTTATATTTGCTAAGTCATCAGTTATAATGAAGGAAGTAGAAAGGAAACTTTGGACCATATGAGGAAAGATCAGTCACAAGATCAGAAGTCATCGGAAAATAAGATTCCCTCAAAGTTAGGTCCAGAGCTTTGAACTTTTTCCTATAACTTCATGATAATATATATGCTTTTTTTTTTTCCCAAGGGGGCATTACTATGCTATTATTTTCCATTTTTACTTTAATTTTTATGAACTGATACGTTGAGTACAAAGGCAATGTGCCAGTAGCATACTTTCTTGATGATTATAGCTTTGTAATACAGCTCAAAGTCCAGAATTGTGGTGCCTCCAGCTTTGGTTTTCTTTTTCAACATTCCATTGGCAATTCAGGCTCTTATGTAGTTCCATACATATTTTAGAAATGTTTTTCCATTTCTTTGTGTCTTCCTCAATTTCTTTCTTGCTAGCAACATCTGAGCAAGACACAGTAGTTCTTGGAGAGAAGAAAATATAACTTATGTTCTTAGCAGAAGCACAATCATAGTATCGGGATTACAGCTGACTAGCAAACTTCCGTGGTAGTTAGACAATTCTCATGTATCAGTCACAAACTGTTTTGCTGCTTAGGGACCTCCAGCCTCTTATTTGTCTTTTTCTCTCTGCTTCCCTAATGGACAGGTGTTGCT
>JAPYYM010000289.1:0-14883 GCA_028534135.1 Potos flavus
GGATATAGGTCTACCATTTCATGGTTTGCTTTTTATTCCTATCTGTTCTTTATTCTCCTTTTCTGCCTCCTTTTAACATTGTTTTATTCCATTTTATCTTCTTTATTAACTAAAAAACTCTTTGCTTCATTATTTTAGGAGTTGCCTCAGGCTTTATAGTATAGATCTTTATTTTATTCCAATTTACCTTCAAATGATAGTATACAACTTCACACATAGTTTGAGAATCTTACATTAGTACACTTCCATTTTTCCCTCCCAGACTTTACACTATTATAGTCATACATTCAACTTTGACATATATCATAAACCCCACACTACCTAGTTATTTTAATTGAGGTGGTCAGGTTGCTTTTAAAGAGATTTAAATAATAAGAAGAAAAATATTTTACATGTTGTTGTTATTTCCGATGCCTTCCATTCCTTTGTGTGGACCCCAATGTCTTTCTGGTATCATTTTTCTTTTGAGGAAAGACTTCAATTAACATTTCTTATAGGGCAGATCATCTATTAGTAAATTCTTTCACCTTATGTATGTCTAAAAACATTTATTTCATCTTCGTTTTTGTAGTATATTTTCACTGGGTATAGAATTCTAGGTTGACAGGTATTTTTTCCTTCAGTATTTTATTTTTTATTCTTTCCAGTTCTCTTGAGAATGGACATACAGCTTGTATTAGTTTAAGGTATAAAACATGGTGATTTGATTTATGTATATATTGTAAAATAATCACCACAATAACTTTAGAGACCATCCATCACTTCACATTGTTACAGATTTTTTTTCTTGTGCAGAGAAATTTGAAGATTTATTTTCTTAACAACTTTCAAATATATGGTACAGTATTTTTAACTTTAGTCACCATGCTGTACGTTAGATCCCCAGATCTTATTCCTCTTACAATTGGAAGTTTGCACCTTGGACCACCTCTGCCCATTTCCCCCACCCTTCATCCCCCACCTCTGGCAACCACAGTCTGTTCTCTGTATCTGTGAGTGTTTCACAGTCTTCTCGGCTGTGTTGTTCCGGATAAGAAATTTGATGTCATCCTTATCTTTATTTCCTCAGTCTTCTTTGAAGATTTTTTCTTTATTATGGTTTTAAGAAATTTCATTATAAAGTCTCGTGATTTAGTTTTCTTCATATTTCTTGGGCTCCATGGAGTTTCTTGGATCTGTGTGCTTATAGTTTTCATTGTAATTGGAGATTTTTCAGTCCTTACTTTGTTCAGATATTTTTCCTTTTCCCTTTCTCCATTCCTTCAGGGATTCCAATTACTCACGTATATGGCCACTCAAAGTCTCCCTATGGCTCACTAATCTCCTCCTCTTCCTCTCTAGATTTCATTTTGAAACACAGTTCACTAATATTTTCTTTAGTGTTTCATTGGCCTTTCATCCTATCCACTGTCTTATATATCTCAGACATTATAGCTTTTAGTCTCTAGAAGTCTATTTTGGGTGTTTTTGATATTTTCCAAATTTCTACTTACCTTTTGAAATATACAAATACTGGGACAAAAGTCATTTTAATGTTCTTGTCTGCTAATTCTAACATCTGTATCAGTTCTGGGTGGTTTCAGTTAGTTGATTTTTCTCAACATGGACCGTGTTTTCCTCCTCCTCTGCGTGCCTAGAAATCTTCATCAAAATACCAGACATGATGGATGTCATCTTACTGGGCTCTGGACTTTTTTGTATGCCTCTAAAAAATGTTAAGCTCTGTTCTGTAATGCAGTGAAGATACTTGCAAGCAATTCGGTTCTTTCGAATCTTGCTTTTGGGATGTATTAGGCGGGTCTGGGACAGTACCCAGCCTAGGGCTACTCATTTCCTACTTCTGAGGTCAGGCCTCTCTGAGTTCTCTACCCAGTGTGCCATGAAGTCATTTCTCTAGTCTGGCTGGTGGGAATGGCACTATTCTTAGTTACTAATCCTTTTGGGTGCTGCCCCCCATCCCACCATCTTCCATAGTTTCTTTACTCGCGTGCACTGACTGGTACTCTACCATAGCCTTCAGGGAGAGCCTCTCCAGGTGCCCGGGGTTCTCTCTGTGTTGCTCTCTCCTCTCAGTACTCTCTGCGAGTTCTACCTGTCTTTCCTCCCCAGACTCTCAGCTCCAAATTCTCAACATAGCTTGTCTGCCAAGTTCCACCCGGCTTCCTGCTCCCTACTCGGTGGCCTGGAAACTCTTTAGAGCAGTCAGATGTTTTCAGGCTGGAAGGTTATCCATCTAGACCAGAAGCAGAGGTCTGTTCTTCTGCATTCGTTTTCTTACTCTGGATTCATTTCTCAAGAGTGCCTTTTTATCCAGAGGAGTCACGATACTGATAAGAGTATGTGAGAGTATGTGAGCACTGCCTAGTCAGTAAAGCCCAGGCCTCTGCCATGTTATTCAGATCTTCCATAATCCCTCATACCCCGTTTTTCCTGATTGCCTTCATAATCTCCAGTCCTCAGATTGATTCTTTATAAAATGGAATTCCTGGACTCCATCAATTTCTCTCTATAGCCTGCCTTTTTTTGAGGACCTGCCTTTTCCAACAAATTTTTATTAAATCTCCAGGTTGAAATAATCTCTTCTTTCTCCAACTCAGTAAAGACTCATACGTACCTCTTGCATTCACCCTATCACCTTCTACCATGTATTAACTTATTTATGCACAGATCTTAGCTCCTCTAAGTATCTATAAATCCTTTGAGGATTTATTCATGTCTCATTCAGAGGCTCTTAGAAAAATATATGATGTGTACAGTGTAAAGCAATCTTTACATGTCTATTCAACACACACTTAATTGGAATCAACCCTGAAAAGGTATTGATGGAATTGTAGCTCGTTGATGAAGAATATTCTAGGCTAAAAAGCAAGTGGAGAGATTTGATTGTTTGCAGGATGCTTTAGTCCTACTCCTAACTGAGCTACTGTATCTCCTTCTTTCTTCTCTGTGTCTCATTTTTGAAAATGAGAGTTGACATTGTCCCTTTAAAGAATGACTCTCAAGGCAAGGATTTTTATATTGCTATCTTTGTCTTCCCGTAACCTAGTGCTGTACCTGGTTCAAGAAATAGCCCTTTAATCACAGTGGTGACTCTCAGTGGGAGGTCTTCTCAATAGATTTGTTCTTTAAAATAAAAAATAAAAAAAAATCCACAAAGTAGACTGGATCAACGGATGTGGAAAGGACAGCTTTTTTGTCTTCCTAAACCTGTCTGAAATACTGGAAGCATTCAAGAGAGGAGAAGGCACAAAACTGAACTCTTGACTCTTTGGATTTTCTATCTCTTTTTAAAAAAAATCCATTGAAATGATTCCACTTATTTAAGGTGGCTAGAGTAGTCTGATTCTGAGAGACGGAAAGTAGAATGGTGGGTGCCGGGCACCAGGAGAGGGGAGGAAGGAGAGTGGTTCAGTAGGCACAGAGTTTCAGTTTCGGAAGATGGAAAAAGTTCTGGAGATGGATGATGGTGATGGTTGCACGGCCCTGTGAATGGACTTGATGCCACCGAGCAGGACATTTAAACAGTCCGTGTTATGGACAGGTGGTAGGTAAATCTGGGGTTCGAGTCCAGTTCCAGTACCTGCTAGTAGTGTGAGGGTTGGGAAAGCTGCTTATGTGCTCTGAATCTGTGTTCTCATCTACACCTGGGGCCCAATGCATTGAGCCTGAAGTGCCTGGTCCCGTGCCTGGAACATAGTGGGCACTCACAAACATTCATCCTGTTCTTCTCTGTTCAGCTTTACATGACTGCCTTACTTTGAAAATCCTGCTCACATACTTCTAACGTACAGAGTAAATGAGGCAAGATCGGTGGCTTGGGACGGCGCGGGGTTTGGTTAAGCTCAACCTGTCTTCCTGTTGATAAGAGGCTGAATCACGAGAACCCTGGGACCGCGGTCTTAGGAGGTGTCCCCGGGAAGGAAGACTGTCACAGGTCTGCCAGTTTCTCGTGTCATCCTCGGGGAGACCCCCAGGACCAGGACTCGCCAGGGGACCAGCTCCCTACATCATAGGCTCAGAAAGTGACTCATTAGGGAGCATGAAACGGGGACCCACCACCTCAAAACCTGAAATCCCTGAGCAGCTGGAGGCAAGCAGCGCTTAAGCGAACCCTCTGCCTGCCCTCGATTTTATTTAGTGTGGACTCCTCAGCTTATAAACCCTCAAGCATCCTCATTTTCAAAGCTCAGATCTTTTCCAAATCACCAGGCTGCTTTTGTAAATAAAAAATAGTTAATGGTTATTTCATTAGTGTTTAGATTTCCAAGCACAGTGATTATCCACCGTCTGAATGGAGGGAAATCTCCCATAAAAAGTGAGGGAGGGGATGCGTGTGGGTGCAGATGCCATCTCTCTGGTTTCTCGCGCCCCTCCCCCCACCCTCACGTGCAGAGTCCCCAGCCCCCCGTGTCGCTTTCACCTCTTAGAAGCTCGACCACGCAGGGAGTTTTCCCGTGCAGGTACGGACGCGGCGTGGTTTGAGCTGCTGCCGGTGGCCCCGAGGAGCCAGTTAGCAGTGAGGAATCGTCATCTGCTCCTCTCTCCGGCCTCACGTGCCTCCGTGGAAGCCCCTCCATCAGTCTGAAGGAGCCCGCTGTTCCACGTGCACAGCTGCATGGCCCCTTGGGCTGTGGTCGCGCCAAAGCCACTTGCACCCAGGGGAGTGAGAGCCCGGCCGTGGTTCAGGTGGGGTTCCTCTGGCACACGCCCCCCCCCCGGCGCCCCTACCCCCCTGAGGAGGACCCTCTTTCATCCCAGCGACATTCAGAGGGAGAGAAAAGGATGCCGTTGCTTAGAAGCATCAACCAGGCTGCCCCCCTTTATTCTGGTAGCATTACAGGGCATCTGCTGTCTCCGTGACCAGCACGCCGTTTCTCACCTGCTTGTCGCTTGGAGGGAGGGTGCGCCACCGCCGTCCTGCCTGACCCTGCCACCGGGCCACCAACCGGCGGAGGGAGGCTGTGGCAGCTGTGAATACCAATGGACTAGATTTGAGGGGAGCTGCTGCTAGTCCGTGGACTCCCCTCCATCACAGCCACCCCTGTGATAGTCTGTTAGAACGTTACAAGTAAGTGTGTGAATTGGGAAAGGTCTCCCCGGGACTTCTCGGATTCACACTTAGAACGTTCTCCGGAGTGACCTGGAGTAAGTTACATACCTTCTCAGGGCGCTTGTGAGAGGAGATTCCGACGAGAGGCACTGGTCTGCAAGAATGTCCATATTAGAATCACCTAGAGAATTAAAGCAACAGAAATATCCGTGCCTGGACCCCACCCTTGGGAATTCTGATTTTACTCCTCTGTGCAAGGGCCCAGGCAGCATCTACAAAATTTCAGGTGAATCAGATGTGCAGCGAGACGTCTGAAAGACCTGGACAGACAGGGAGGGACGCTTTGAGGCAGGGTCAAGCACTAAACAAATCCAGCTGGGGGTTCTGTCATCACATTTTCCACTCACTTTGGCGATCCCTAAGATTTCAACCAGCCGATGTATAGATAAGGCCATCGTGACCACTTGGTTCTGTTTTGTTTTTCTTAACCTTGCTTCCAACACCCTCCACGGGCCTTTTCTTTTTTTTTTTTTTTTGGTGAGACTTCGGCGTGGTAGTTCACCGCCCTGAACACAAACGCCCCCACCGGTGAGCCACTCACGGAGCTTGCAGGGACCGTCCCATGGAGTGTCATACTAGCCTTTCCCGGCGCGGGGTGAAGGGGGCGGTGACGTGGTTCCAGCGTGGACCTCGAGAGGCCAGGCTAGCCTCTCCAGGCAGCAGGGACTGTGTCTTGGCTGGAGTCGTCTCGTGCTCCTTCAGTGACGCCCCGCCAGGCACAAGGGGAGGAAAGGGGTTTGGGTGGATAAGGCAGTTCGTTTTGGTCTCCAGATCTTAACAAGGAAGGGTCTGCACGTGATCGCAGCTTTACGTGAAGGGAACAACTCAGAAGCCTCACCTTGACATGATCAGTGCAGCAATCATGTTTAAAAGAGTATAGAAGAACATTTCAGCGCAGACTGCATTAACTAAGGAACGGTTCTGCCGTGGGGTATAATTGAATTAACGCAGAGATCTGCGCGCCCACGCAGGCCCCATCGCTACTGTTGTTTGTGCCACGAGAGGACCGGAAGCTGAAGCAGACCTTCCTAATGGCAGAATTTTAGCATAAGAGAGAACACCTGCTGTGGGTCCAATCCAGTTTTTGCTGTGAGAAACAAATAGTGCCGATTTAACCAAAATCTGATCTGTGTAAGGCGCTGTTTCATTTTACGCATGTTTGTATTACTTTATTAATGGAATGGCTTTTCCAACTAAAGGTAGCATGTGCTTATATGGTGCTTCACACTTACAGATTTATACAGTATTAATTCTCAGTAGAATCCTGGGAAGGGGGCTGAAGAGTGTGCCCATCCTCATTTTGTGGAGGAGCAGACGGCGATTTACAGCTGAAATAGTCACAAGGCTAGGAATGTGGTCACCTGGGGATCATGGTCTTGTTTTGGGGCTTTCTCTGTTTTTACAACTTCTCACTCTTTTTTTTTTTTTTTTTTACTTCGAGCTTTAAAGAAGTAAAGATTTTTCTGTTTTCATCCTGAAACGAAAACATGAGAAAATCGAACATTTTTTGAAGTGAGAAAATCGGCTTTTGCCTAGTAACTCCAGTAAACCCACCTTTCCGTTCTTCCAGCCTCTTTAGAATCGTGACATTTTCTTCGGAGGGTTCCCTGAAACATTCCAGGTCCCAATCCTGGTCACAGATGAGTCAGAGGAAAAGTACAGGAGACTGGGCTACGGGAAACCACTGGGATCCCTACAGTAAATGGTCCCGAACATGTGACTTAGCGCCTTGGGTTGCTGTTAGCAAAGCTGAGTGACACGCTCACATCTCAAGCTCTTTTCCTAGGGACAGAATGTTATGTTTCAACAGATACAGAGTCAGGTAGCAGTTTCTGGATCTGCAAGAACGTAACAGGGATGCGAACCACCCATAGGCATTATTCGCCAGGGAGGAGTTCCACTCCGTTTTTATTTGCAGCCTTTTTCACAGAAAACAGTTCACGGTCATATTTTATAGCGCCATATGGGTTATAAACATACCGGCGGCTCATTGCTGGGCATGCCAGAATCTCAGGAAGGAGCGGAGGTGAGCTTTGATCTCCATGGCCTCTGCTCTGAATTATCATTTCCAACAGGCTCCCTTTCGGTACCCTGTGGAACGAGTTACACCTCAGTGTAGTGGGGACGTGACGGCGGCTTTCCCTCCTGTAGCCGAGAAGGCACTTCCGAAATGCCCTTTTGGAAGCTATAGAAATATCTGATATTTACTATCCCCGTTCTTCTCTGAACTTCAGCTCACCTCCTATCACACCTGTAGGTGTGTGATAATATTTCTCATTCTCTTAGAACAGAGTAATGTCACCCTTGGCACTTCTACTCTCCTTTTCCTAGAATATCCCCCAGAGTGCTTTCTGAGAGTGTTAACTGCTCTTTGGCTCATTTTTCTGCAGTGGAGAAAGCAGAAACCCACTGGGCACCCAGAGGAGGTTGAGTGTGCCCGAAGCGGGCGGCCCCGACCAGCAGTGAGTCAGAGCTGGCATTCCCTGACCCTGTTTCTGTGGTTTGTTGGTTCTGGGTCACCAGGTCTGAGAGCCGTGCCTTGGAATCCTTTCTTTTATCTCTGACTCTTCCCCGATCACCAGGCTCGGTCGTGCCCCTTGCCACAGTCACCCAGACTAACAAATGTGCTTTAAAGCGGCGTCACCAAAGGAAACAAGACAGGAGATGAATTGCGGTTCAGGTGTTGGCTGGCATCTGATTGGAATTAGGACAAAAATGAATTTGCCATTACCTGGGTACACTAAACCGGGCTCTACTGGCAGGCCTTGTCACCGCAACCCTCTGCTCGCCGCAAGGGGGGGAAGGAGTCACAGTCACTAAGACAATAAACAGCCATTTCCAACCTGGCAATATTTTATATTAACTGGCACTGCTCTGCTCTATATCATTTGTCTTCTGATTCCTTGTTCCACGTTGCCTCCCACTTGAGGCCAAGAACATTACAGCTGTGCCAAAGAGTGGGTGGAAAAATAGCCTTATTATTAACCTATGTTGAAAACATAATGGCTTTTTCAATGTCTTCATTCACAGACGCAGTCACACAAGATATTAATACTCTTTCTTAAACATGGCAGAACAGAGTCTTCATTTAAACCTCTTTTGTCCGTGTCTGTGGGGCACCAGCACCTCGTGGGAAAAAATTAGCCCCTTGAAAATGACTTTCTTCTTTGCGTGGTCATATAGCCTGAATTCATAATCGGGCTATTTTTATTGGTTAGCGGCTGTATTATCATATCAAATCCGTGAATATGTAATTTAGAGTCATTTAGAGCCATCATTCCACGGTAACCCTGTGCGGCGCATGAGCGTCGTTAGCCTCTTTGTAAAGGGAGAGGAGACAGGGAGAGTGACGTGCCCGAAGCTGCTCGGCCTTTGCGGTAGCCAAGCCAGGTTTATATAAACTAGAGCGTTTCCATAGCCTTTTGGATCAGAACTTCTACCCGTCCGTAGAGCATGTCGCTTCGTCCTCCCCTTTATTCCCCATGGTGGCCCCCAAGAGTTGGCCGGGTGGGGTTGGCATACAGCGCAGGGATCTGTGGTTGAGGGAGGTCGGTGACCGGCCCGCGTTCGGACACTTGGGACTCCAGCCACCCTGTGGGACTTGGGCCAGCGCCCGAGCGGTGACGACAGGCGGCACTGCAAAACCCAGGGTCCTTCCGTTGCGAGGTGGAACGGCACCTCCTACCCTACCTGTTCTCATCCATAAAAAAGGCTTTGTGGCCTCAGGAGCATCCGTTTGTCTCTCTAGTTTCAGTTCCCATAAGAGAAGCAGGTGCTAGGGGAGCCAAGGGTTCCTTATCCAGTGTCACCGGGGAAGGAGGAAACCAGAATCATTTTCCGCGCTCTCCAGAATGCAGTTCATTGTCCACGTCTCTCCAGGGAAAGCAGCAGTGACGTTCATTGACTGTCCCTCGGTGAGCCACTCTCTGTTAAACAATACACAGTAGAAGTGACAGGAGCAGGCCTCCTGAGGGCGGGGCTCCCGCCGCTGCAGAGAGTCTCAGTCCTGTTTGACCTGCAGAGTCAGGCAGGGGGAGGGGCAGGCACCTCTGAGATCTCCCATTCCCAAATGGGCTCCTGGCAATTAGGTACACGGAAACCAAATCTGTTCCAATTCCTGCATGCTTCCTCTATGGGTATGTGTTTACTGCTGAGATCAAGTCACGTGTTGATGAGGGATCTTCTGTGTCTCTTCTGATGCCGTTGACAGCTTTCTTAAGGATATTTCTTTGTGTTTTAAAAATTGTGTTGTCGTGCCACCTTCGAGGCAGTGGCAAGATACTCCTTTTTAATACAAAAGTTGAGTCCCACTGCACAGTCATGGTCACCTGGTAAGCAGACCCCATCTAACTATGTCATCGTCGCCGGTGATTTATTGCTTAAACTTGGAATCAGCCGATAGTCGGTTCCACCGGTTTTAACTCGGCAGGGTTAATCTGGAACCTGCTGGTACACACGAAATAGTTGTTTTATCTGCTGTTTGAGACTGATGAAATGTGCAGAAGATGGCTTTGTAATCAGTCAGGTATCTCTCCGGGTTACAGCTTCTTCCGTATGGCAGCATACACTCTCAGAAATAATTATTCTGCTGCAGGTAAAACATGGGAGCCGAAGGCAGGGGGAGCTGATAAAGCCATGACATTCAGCGAGTCCGTTTCTGAATTGGGCCGTTTTGTTTTGTTATCTCCCTAGAGGGAACACATGGGTTGCGATGGGCAGACCTCCTAGGAGCCTAGAAGCTGAGGGCAGAGAACTGGGGGGACGGAACACTTAATCTGGTGCCGGTGTCTTCTACCTTTGATCTTTTGTTTTTAGATAAACTTGATGAGAGGAGACTTCTCATTCTCTCCTCGAGACCTAGGTAGGCCCCTTGGAAACAAGGATGCTGATGCTTAAAGTTTTCTTTTGTTCTGAAAGCAATCAAAAGATATCTGAAGTTATATGAATCTGGGAAAAAGATTCTAGACCAGCATCTACTTTTTCACATCTTACTTTCATAGCCAGCTATTGAAGAAGACCTGAAAGAGAGGTCATTTGGTCTGCTTCAGATCTAGCATCTTCTACAAAGCTCATCTGAAAGAAAAGCACCATAGGGTTTGGGTTTGTTTTGGGTTTTTTTTTTTCCCATAAACCATGAAGTCTCAAGGGATATTTATTCCTGTTGACCAAGATGTTAGCAGTGATCCATAGACAACTTACTGACGTTTCAAGGAAGACCCAAGACTTGGAATAAAATCTTTTGTGTAAAGGTCTGTTGATGAGATCATATGACCGGTCTTTGTTTTTTGTTTTGTTTTGTTTTGTTTTGTTTTAGATTTATTTATTTATTTGACAGAGAGAGAGAGAGAAATCACAAGTAGGCAGAGAGAGAGAGGGGGAAGCAGGCTCCCTGCTGAGCAGAGAGCCCGACTCGGGGCTCGATCCCAGGACCCTGAGATCATGACCTGAGCCGAAGGCAGAGGCTTTAACCCACTGAGCCACCCAGGCGCCCCTATATGACCCGTCTTTGAAGCAAAAGTGGAGTGTAAGTTTTTCTGTGTATAGGAAAAAAGAATACAACGAATCATAGTCTGGGACAGTTCTCATCTTGTGGACCAAGTGTCCCGTATCTGTTGCGTAACCAAGGATACCTACAGACAGGGGTCTGTAGAGCAGGGATGAGTCTGATGTACAGGAGTGTGATTACTTTTTACAGATAAGGGATTATCAAGGAAAAGGTGATCATTTTATTAGAACCCAGGAATATTACCTCTGGCACAAGCATCTTTCATGGAGGTGTGCGGGAAGCCATTCGGTTAAGGACACATGTGAGATGCTCTCGGTGTGTTGCTCTGAGTTTTTACACTCCTTGATTCAGTTGCTAGTTGTCTCTTTGCCCCTTCTTTCCCTCTCGAATATACAGCAGGCTCCCTCCGAGCTGCTCCTGTCATTGCGTGCCCGTGGGCCCTGCTTCCTCTTGCTGCCGGTTACAAGTATCAGACGGTGTCAGGCTTGGAGCAGAGCAGGCCCCTAGATTATTGCCCTGTCTACACTCTGGATTAGACACATCAGGCCTAGCAAGGGGGACCGATGGATGTGGCCCCCGCCATCCTTTCTGATTATGCCTTCTCTTGTAAAATACATTTAATTACATGGAGTCCATTTCTAGTCACAGTTTAGGGCAGGCCCTCCAGACTCCACTCAGCTTGTCTGTTAGGAGGAAAAAGCCATCAATATTTTAAAAGCTGCTGACAGGCAAGAAGTTCGCCCCGATGCCTGGAAACTTAGAATTTTTTTTTTTTTTTTAACTCTGAAATCTATTCATTGCGTCTCTACAGCAGTACTGAGGAAGGCTTAACATAGAACAAGGGATGTGATGAAGACTAATGAGATAAAACCAATCAGAGCCTTGAGGCGTCAGATAACCTAGATGTGTCCTCATTGTATGGCCTGAATTTCTCACCTGGGAGCTTTCCGGAGCAGCCAGCACCCAGAGATGGCTCAGCATCAATGTCACAAAACTGGGTCATGGGAGGCGTGGTGCGTTCCAGAGAAGATCTTTGAGGGCAGATCTTCCAGGGACAAATTTTCGACAGTCCTTCCAGATTTCTCGTTGTGGTTGGAGAGAATGAAACGGTGTTCATCTTTACCCAAACTCTCCGGCATGAAGAAAGTGCTCCCGTGAGGGATTTGGAGGGAGGATATTAACTCTTCCAGGTCACTAAAGAAGTTCTATAAATAGTTCGCCAGAACCAGTGAAACTGGTGGTTTTTCAGCTGCCTGCAGACTCGTTCAGGGTTGCATTTATACACAGCTGTGCTCTGCTGTGCAACCCCACCCTTAATTCCGTTCAAAATATTGTTTCTTTGTTCTGAGATCACAACCCTAAAAGCCTCTTTTTTAGAGCAAAGGTACTTAGTGTTTCTGTACAACTGTTTAGAGTCCCATGAGATCGCAAAAAAGGATTAAAAAAAGGTGAATTTATTAAATTTTTTCAAATACCCGTTACCTAGATATTCATCGCAAACACCTTGGTATCTTGCGCACGCTGTTATATTGGGGCCTGTGCTTATTTCTGTGAATTCTTGAGAGGTGTTTAAGACAATTAGAGAGCTACCTAGGTACCAAAAGGGCTTGAAGACACCACTTGCTTACTCCTATCTCAGCCTGGAAAAGTGGTCCAGGATAATGCCCTCCCCTTTGCCATGTCCAGACCCCCCGAAACCTCTCCAGGTCAGATTTCTGTGTCCACCTGCACAGCACCCCCCGCCTAGCGCCCACACTCAGTTGAGATTTGCTACTGGGTTAGGGCGGTAGGGAAGGGAAGGGAGCTGGGGGTAAGCCTGAATTACTGGATTTGCACTGTGAAAAAGTGCTACTGAAAAGAATAAGGGAGGGGGGCACCTGAGTGGTTCAGTGGGTTAAAGCCTCTGCCTTCGGCTCAGGTCGTAATCTCGGGGTCCTGAGATCGAGCCCCGCGTCGGGCTCTCTGCTCAGCAAGGAGCCTGCTTCCCTCTCTCTCTCTTCCTACTTGTGATCTCTCTCTGTCAAATAAATAAATAAAATCTTAAAAAGAAAAAAAAAAAAAGAATAAGGGAGGAAAAACAAAGAGAAGACAAAAAGCTTGTACTTGTGGACTCTCACCCTATAAGCCAGCGGAAGAATTGCTCCTCACTGAGGATTGGAATGGTAGACATGCCTCTCGAGAAGTATTACCTCCTCTCAATCTAGCTAATTTTACCAAGTGGTTCGTTCAAAAAAAAAAAAGAGAAGAAGAAGGTATTCTGACCATGAAACCGATTTAAATGCATCCCGCCCATCATCTGCTTGGTTTCCCTAGAGCCACCCACCCCCCTTCTGGCTTCTGAAACACGCTCTGACCTCCTGGCCTGTTTGTATCGGGCCGATGGCCCGCGGATGTGCCGACGGCCCGCGGATGTGCCGACGGTGTGGGCGGAGGGGCCTGACATGTTACTGTTTCAACTGTTTTTGTATTCCACCCCCCCCCGCCCCCCGCTAGGTTTTGCAATAGCCGGGGTAGGCTCACATCCTGTGATAGACCCAAAAACATGTCAGGGCCTCAGACACAACAGAAGTCTCTTTCTTGCTGATGTCACTAGTCCTTTCTGGGTGTTCTTGGTGGTGGGCAGCTCTCCCCCACCTGCTGGTCCAGGGACCCAGCCAGCTATATCTTCCAGAGCTGCCTTCACCTGGGGTCTTTTCTTTCCTTTCTGATCCATCCAGAAGAAAAGGAAGGAAAATATGGAAGAGTTAGGTCCTATCTATTAAAAGCTCTGGCCCGGGACACCTGGGGGGCTCAGTCGGTGAAGCATCTACCTTCGGATCAGGTCATGACCCCGGGGTTCTGAGATCGAGTCCTACTTCGGGCTCCCTGCTCAAAGGGGAGTCTGCTCCTCCCTTTCTCTTTGCCCCTCCCCACCACTGGTGTGCTCTCTCTCTGCTCTCTTCTCTCACTATCAAATAAATAAAATGTTTAAAAAATTTTAAAAATAAATCAAAGCATCGAATATCCCTTGCACTCACCTCCCTTAGACTGCCTTGAGCCACACGGCAGGAGGCTCGCTAATGGGCTCCCCTGTGGGCTCTGTGCCAGTCCGGGCCAGTGGGAGGAGAGGGCGGGGGGTGCGGGGGCAGCTGGTGGCATCTGCCACGGGGGGTCTTATCCTGCAGAGCTCCCCAGGCTTCTTAGAGAATAACCCTCACTGGGGACATTTGTAGATTTCCAGCCCTTTGCCCAGGATGTCCCCACCCAGTAGGACCCCTGGGTGGTTCAAGGAATCTGTTTTATACACACACTCCCGGTGATGATTATCTTTAGGAACATTTGAGGAACACTGTTATCAACGCAATTAGATGGTAGAAAGGTATCTTGTGCATTTTTGCAGTCCGAGGCCGCGGAGCATAGGTTAGGAGGTACGGCGGCAGACCAGATGAATGAGATCTAACTCCTGGCGCCCTTGTTTGACTATCTTTAGCCTTAGAATATGGCTGTAGGCCTTGTTGTTTAGACAAGGTTATGCTCTGACTCCCCTGGGTAAACAATGAGAGAGCTGTCCATACAGTTACCCTACGGTTTATTCTAGACCCAGAGTTATTTTACGGTTTATGTCAGATACTTGGAATAGACCAGCTTATGACAGCTCTTAACACAGAGGCCGGTGTGTAAGATGGACTGGGAATGAAATCTAGGAGTTTACTTTGCCTCCTGTCATAACGTTGAATCTTTTAGAAACCCACCACCAGGGGAATTAAAGGCATAACTATATTAGATGAAGAGTGGTTGAATTATTTATCAGTGACCTCAGCCCAGACATGAAGGATGGAAAGCTCTCCACCCAGCCTGCTGCACCTGCCAGAAGAATGACATGAGATGTGAGGAATTCTGTTTGTGGCTCTTCACGGCACGCTGGGATCCTGGACAGCTTTCTGGGCTCCCCAGCCGTCACGTGGACCACGTGCCCCTTGATGGATCCACGTGTGCGCGGCGCAGTCACACCGACCTTAATATTATTAGCCCCAGACAATCATGCTTTAGAAGGTGACCCTTCCTCTTGCCGGCGTAGAAAGTGCTCCAGGACAAACCAGAAAAGATACCTGTAACCTCCACCTTTGGGGATTGCCTGAGCCCTTGATCTCCCTGAGCCTGAATAAAATCTAGAACTGCCTGGGAGACCCTGTGTGGTGGGGCTGGATCTCCTCTAAGTGCAAATAAGTGTCATTATCATTTGTTATCTGCACAGTTAGCAAACAGCGGAGTGTGGCAGAGGCTTGGC
>JAPYYM010002890.1:0-11769 GCA_028534135.1 Potos flavus
GTGGCTCAGTTGGTTAAGCGGCTGCCTTCGGCTCAGGTCATGATCCCAGGGTCCTGGGATCGAGTCCCACATCGGGCTCCTTGCTCGGCAGGGAGCCTGCTTCTCCCTCTGCCTCTGCCTGCCTCTCTGCCTGCTTGTGATCTCTCTCTCACTCTCTCTCTGACAAATAAATAAATAAATTCTTTAAAAAAAAAAAAAAAAGATTTTATTTATTTATGAGAGAGGGAGAGAGTATGTGTGGGAGAAAGCGCGCAGCAGGGGAGAGGGGCAGAGGGAGAAGGGCGAAGCAGACTCCCCATTGAGCAGGGAGCCTGAGGCGAGGCTTGATCCCAGGACCCTGGGATCACGACCCGAGCCGAAGGCAGTTGCTTAACCAACTGAGCCACTCAGGCACCCCAACAGATGATTTTTGTTGTTGTTGTTCTCTACCCTGTCCTAGATGCTGAGATCCAGAGGTAGACGAGACAGATGTGGTCCCTGCCTGTGCATGTTCTAGCGGAGGGAATACACATCAAGCAGAAAACAATTACCCAATAAATTATGAATTATACCCGGGGCGTGTACTTTGAAGGAGAAGCATAGGGAGCTTTAGGAATGTACATTGAAGGAATCTGAATGAAGCCAAGGTGTCGGAAAAGTCTTCCTTTAAAGAAAGTGATCTTTGCACTTAACCTTAAAGGCCAACGTCCTGGTTATTCTGGTAAGTTTGCAGCCTTACCCTGCCCCTGCAACTCATCGTCAAGGAGCCAGGAAAGATTCTCGTTTGTCTCACAAGCTTTTGGCACAGAGTCTGGAATCCATTTATGTAACAAACGTTTGCTGGGTTCTTGCCAGGCACCCAGGCACTGCCCAAGGTTCTGTAGATACATGGTGGATAGACAAGACCAAAGTTGAGTGAAACGGAAATGTGCCCTCTGTCTGTGGTCCTGGACATCAGAGAGAGGGCGGGAGGGGACCCCGTGCGAGTGGAGGGTTTCCCCAGATCTGGGCAACTCCCTGCAGGCTGTAGGCGCCCTCCTAGTTTGGGTCTCATAGAAGCAGAGTGAAGTCAAGCAAAGAAAAACGTGCCTCCTGGAATCGGAAAAGACAAACCTGTTTTCTGTTTGCGCATTACCAGTTACTCCATTTATCCCCAGAGCTGTCCCGCGAGGGAGGTTTTATCATGCCGACTCTCTCCATCCAAGGGGCCTAAGAATCCAGTAGGGGAGGTGATTTGTTCAAGGTCACACAGCTAGCAGGTGGCAGAGCCAAGTTTCAAAGCCAAGTCTGTTTCATGCCTGTGCCCTCTTGTGCCTCGGAGTGTTTTAGGGTTCTGACCCCTGCCCTCACCCCCGCCCTGAGAAAGGAACTCAAGGTTAGCTTACTCCAGATTCTGTCCTGGAGCCAAAACTACCCTGCGATTAAGGGAGAATATCAAAGCGAAGGGCAAATAAAAGCTGGATGGATAGATAAGTTGCAGCACCTGCCAAGGCTGCAAGAGCGGGCACGCTTTCAAAGAACTGATGTGAAAAGGGAAATGCAAACAGTCCCGTGATTCACAATGCCTTAAATATCAAAACAAACCGTGGCTTACTCGGGGAAGGCAGCTCTTCCTGATTCGGAGGCCCACGACTAAGTTTCTCCTGGTGAGCCTCAGCAGGGGTCTCTGGGCGCTCTTGTGATCGGGCCATATCCGCAGCGTCTGCCCAAGAAGCCCATATTCCGTAGGGCTTTCACTGCTCAGAAGTCGGAAAGCCAGGAAAATGTTGCGATTTCTAGGGAATGTCAGTTACAGGGTATCTTTTCTTGGAACCAGAAAACTAGGGGCCAGAGAGGCATGATCTGAGCGTGGCAAAATAACAACAGCAGAGGGGCAGAGGGGATTGGGTGGGAGCCGAGGAGGGGGAGCTGGGGGGCGTGGGGGGCAGGCTGAGCATTCAGGGGGTCCTCTCACTGTCCCGTGTCTGCTGAGCCAGTGAGTCATCCCCCCCCCCAACAGTTTCAGGAGGAGAAAATCTTGGAGTCAGAACGAGGGTGTTTTCTGGAAACTATCACGCCCGTCATTCTGGGAAGTCAGATAACTCTTCATAGGGAGGTTCAACCCAGAGAAACAAAGGCACAGAATTCTGTTTGACAAATAGCTTTGCAAGATCTAAAAGCGGATTCCGGCAAAACATCTCTCCCTCTGCCAAATCAGTCTCTCCGGGCAGGTCTGTTTCCAAGAAGGAAGTGGGGTTGGGGAAGAAGACAGAGAAGCCGCCTTTCTAGCCTTTCTAGAAGAACGCATCTGCTGGGGGCAGGGACAGCCGGGCGGAGACTGCCGTCACGCATGCACTGTCCTCTCAGCAGATGGATGGAGTCTTGCCGAGTCCAGGAGGAAGGCTGACTGGTCTGGGAGAGAAGAAAAATCAGCAGGGAGGAGAGGAAAGAGCAGTAGGAGGGAAGGGGATGGAGGGAAGGGTTGAAGCTCAGAAAGTTCAAAGGCTTTGAACAAATATAAGACATAATGACATCCCCGCCCCACCTGCCTCTGGCAACCACCCATCTGTTCTCCGTATCTGTGAGTTCTTTTTTTTTTTCCAAAAGATTGCACAGTTGGGCTCTTGTGGACATTGCTGCTATGAACATTGGGGTGCAGGTGCCCCTTCTTTTCGCTACATCTGTATCTTTGGGGTAAATCCCTAGTAGTGCAATTGCTGGGTCGTAGGGTAGCTCTATTTTCAACGTCTTGAGGAACCTCCAGAGTGTTTTCCAGAGTGGCTGCACCTGTTTGTCTCCCCACCAACAGCGAAAGAGGGCTCCCCTTTCTCCGCACCCTCGCCAACACTTGTGGTTTCCGGTCTTGTTAATTTTGGCCATTCTGACTGGTGTGAGGTGGTATCTCCTTGTGGTTTTGATTTGTATTTCCCTGATGGCTAGTGACGTTGGACATTTTTTCACGTGCCTGTGTCATCAGGAGCACTGGATATCGCACACAACTAATGAACCGTTGAACACTACATCAAAATCTAATGATGTACGCTCTATTGGCTAATTGAACATAAAAAAAAAAGATTCCACATATCAAGGAGATCATACAGTATTTGTCTCTTCCTGCCTAACTTACTCCACTTTGCACTGTGCTCTCGAGGTCTGTTCATGTTGGCACGAATGGCAGGATTTTTTATGGCTGAATCAGGTTCCATTGCATATATAGAATCACCTTTTCTTTATCCGTCCTTCCGTTCATGGACACTCCAGTTGCGTCCGTATCTTGGCCCTTGTGAATAGGGCTGCGGCGAACGTAGGGACGTCATTTCTTTTCAAGTTCAGTGTTTTCCTCTCCTTTGGACAAATACTCAGAGGTGAAATTGCTGGATCCTATGGTAGCTCTATTTTTAATTCTTTGAGGGGCCTCCATACTGTTTTCCACAGTGGGTGCACGGACTTGGACAACCTTTTAAAAGACCGCAGATTTCCCGGTCGCATTCCGGCAAGAGCCTGAGTCACCGTGTGTGGGTTGGGGCCCAGGAATCTGGATTTAAAGCTTCCCAGGGGATTCGAAGCCCAGTGAGAACGGACAATGGCTGGTAGGTGTCTCCGTCTCTTTTCCACCCCTTGGCCTCAAGGCCTCAAATGCCCCCTTCATGTTCCGCTCTTCGGTTACGCTAGAACCTTTTGACATACCAGCTGTGTGCTTAGCAAAGAGCTTTTAACTCACTTAAAAAAAAAAAAAATTTTTTTTATTATTTTTTAAACTCACTTCTAATGAATCATATGACAGGTTTTGCTGGGGGCACGGTGCTCTCCCAAACGCAGGTCAGCTTTGCCCTAATGTGGCCATGGACTGAACCCAGTCCCTTCCTGGCCAGCTCCTAGCACACTCTCCATCTCCGGAATGTCTCCTTTCCAAGAGAGCTTGAGAAAGAATGTGGGTGAGTCAGCGCCATTGTGTTGGTGGCCTGTCCAGAATTAGGGCAGGAGGGTGTTTATGTCATCACGTAAGACTGGCCATTGGCGGGGGGGGGGGGGGGGGGACATGTGATTGGCTCAGTCTGTTAAGGTTCCAAGTCTTGATTTTGGCTCAGGTCACGATCTCATGGGTCATGGGATCAAGCCCCTCGTGGGGCTCTGAGCTCAGCGGGGAGTCTGCTTGAAGATTCTGTCCTTCTGCCACCACCCCCCCTTCAAATAAATAAATAAACCTTAAAAAAAAAAGACTGGCCATCCACGTGCATGGTTCGCATTCTGGAGCAAAGGCAGACGAAGGCAGAGTGACTCTGGCGGACAGCTCAAGTGCTCCAGCCGTCATCATCTTGACCGGTGCCTTCTTTCTCCAGACACATTTAAAGACCACCAGAGAAGAACACCTGGGCGGCTCAGGGGGTGAAGCATCTGCCTTCGGCTCAGGTCATGATCCCAGGGTCCTGGAATCGAGTCCCACATCGGGCTGCCTGCTCGGCAGGGAGCCTGCTTCTCCCTCCGTCTGCCACTCCCCCTATCTGTGCTCTCTCTCTCTCTCTTTTTGACAAATAAATAAATAAAATCTTTAAAAAAAAAAAAGGGCCACCAGAGAAATGAGATAGAGCCTGCTGGAATGCACAGGAGTGTCAGCCAGCGGTGAAGGGGACTAAGAGGTACAAACTTTCGTCTATCAAGTAAATGTGTCCTGGGGATGCAACGTACAGTATGGGGAATGTAGTCAAAAATATCGTAATGACTTTGTATGATGACAGATAGTAACTAAACTTATTGTGGGGACCATATCGTAATGTATAAACATATCAGATCACTATGATGTACCCCTGAAACTAACAGGATATTGAATCTCGCTTATGCTTCAAGTAAAAAAAAAAGTCAGCCAGATGCCCTGGCCCCAGCAAGACCAGCTTCAGCTTCTCTGCCTCCCAGCTGGACTTGGCCATGCCCCCCAGCTCATATTTATTGAGCCTCTACTATGTCCCAGGCATTGAGCTAAGTGCTTCCCATGTGCCTTACTGAGTTCTCACAATCAACCCATGAGATAAACCCTTCTATTACGCCCATTTTACAGATGCGCAAAGCGAGGCCAGACTATACAATGTCCTTGTGGAAATAAACAAAGACCACCCAGATGAAGACAAAGACATTCTCCATTCAGAGCCTGCTACAGCAAGAGAGGCAGTCACTCGCACTGGTGCTTAGCAGAGACTCACAGACAGACCAGGGATTGGGGGGGGGGGGGGGAAGGGAAGGCTCAGGTATGCTTCCGTTGGAGGGGGTTGGCATGGAGAAACAAGCATCTCGTGTGCTTGATTTGGGAATAGAGTTGCCTCTCTCTGGTTGGTCCTCAGTTGCAAAAGCGTGGAGGGGGGAATAGGGAGCTGGCCGTCTCCGGCCAAGTCGTGATGCTTCTGGGCTGGTTGCTGCCAGGACCGCGGGTCAGAGTTCTGTTGTCATCTGTGGTCTGGCCATAGTCCATTTGCATTTCGGTCTCTCATCCCTGAATGCTCCAGCTCTCGTCCATCCCTATAGATAACGCTCTTCTGGCCGGAGGGAAATCTCGGTCACCATTCAGATGCCACCTCTGTGCTAAGGATTGCTGCAGGCTCCCCTCGACACATGCCAGAACGTCCCCACCTTTGAACTGCTAGCCCTACTCTTTGTTCTGCTTCGAAATGGAGTTGTAAGGACCTGGAGAACAGCTGCATACTGAGTGTCTCTGGCCACGCCTTCAGTGGGCTCTGCAAACTCCCTGTGTCTGAAGGCGAGTTGGGAGCCAAGGAAGCCTGCTCTGCTCCCCACCTCCCTGCAGAACGCGCGCCCCTCCCCCCAGCTAGCAGGGACCCGCGGAGCCGAGCGGGGCTGTGATGCTGAGGAGGTGGTTCTCACACCACTTTCCAGAACCTTCAGCTGTAATTGCTCTCCGCCTGGTAATGCTCCCTTACAGGCTACTTTCCTTTGCCTTGTACCACCTCCCCATCCTCTTGAAGGTACTCCCTGTACCTCCCACACATCATGTTGGCTCTCGAATCTTCCTTTTGGGGTCTGCTTCCGGGGAAAACTCCAAGTGAAAAGGGCTTATTGTCCCCATTTTCAGATGAGGGAAACTGAGGCTCAGAGAACTTAAGCGACATATGTCAAGGTCATGCAGCTTACGAGCTAGGAGTGGGACTAAATCCACACTGCTCTGGCTTTGGGAGTGTGAGTGTGTGTGTGTGTGTTTGTGTGTGTGTGTGTGTTATTTTCCTCCCAAATTCTCTGAAGCCAAAGACCGTCTTTTTCATTTCATAGCCTTGTGCAATAACGTGCTTGGTTGAAAATGTTTTAAAATTTTAATTGAATCCAGCTGTGCAGGAATGGTTTACAAAGTTCACAGCAGGACTCCCAAGGGCAGGCCAAGGATGCCCTGGGCTCGGGCTGCCTTTATCTGCTCTGATGGGCAACTCAGGATGCTCCCTGGGCCACACACTCCACTGTTCATACCCCAGCCCTGTCCCTCCAGGAAGAGAACAGGCGAGGCACAACCACCTTCGGAGGGAAATCGCATTTTACTTGGATCGTTATTTGAGAAGAGCAAGTGTTTCCACGCTCTTGACCTCTACATCACATGCTATCTCATACACGGGGAAAAATTAAAAAAAAAACAAACCCTGGAATCTCTCTCCCCCCACAGCCCCCACTCCGTCTTCCCGTCCCCCAAATGTGCTTTAAAGGCACAGCAGGTCTTGGTCCCCAAAGGAGCACGGAATAGGTCATGCCACAAAGCAGACCCCCTCCTCCAAACCTTGTTTTCCCCAAGGAGTTAAACTACCCAGGCTGGCCCCTCAGTCTGAGCCTCCAAGATCCGTTTCATTACAAAAAGCAATGAGTCCCTACAAACGTCATAACGTTTAGCCCACGAGACTCGTGCAAGGAAGGCTGGAACCTGGCGGCGCGGGCAGCCAAGGAGCCCCATATTTCCTCGAATTTTTATTCATCCGGGATTCTGGAAGCGGGACAAGCTGGGAACATCGGCAATGTGATGACGACCTGCAGCTGTCGACAGGTCGCCGGTACCCAGGCAGACAGACGGACGGTCAGCCCACAGGGTCCCACTGCAAGCTCCGAGGACCCACAGAAGCCAGCTGTAGGCTAAGCTTTTAGGTGGCCAGTCGCGTGTGTCTGGAGGTCGGGCCTCACGCCCCTGGGTTCTGATGGAGCCTGGGAGGCAGAGAAGGGTCGTCGCCAGCCCAGGAGGACAATCGGCTGCCACCCCCTTCCTTCCAGAATCTTCTCCTGTAGCTCAGGGAAGGCAAGGGGCCCAGGACACTTGGAGCGGCTACTCAGCCCCCCGGAGCAGGCCTCCCCAGCCTTGGGTTTGTCTTATAGGCTGATGTTAGGAAACAGGAACATTCGCTCCCCCCACCCCACCGCTGGCTCACGAGCCCCAGGGGGAGGGCCAGGCGGCGGTTAGACGGAGGTGGTATTGGCAGGGTTCCCCTGCCCCGGGGCTTTGGTGCTCATGGCCCCGACCTCAGGGGATGCCTTCTTCCGCCTGGCGGCCAGCTTCTTCACGTACGTCTGGACCCAGTGCTGCTGGGGGTCGCCACAGAACTTCTGGCCCTTCCTGGTGGTGAAGCTGTGGGGAGGGCGACAAGGGCACACGTGAGAGCTGGCAGATGAAGAGGTGGGTGTGGAGGCCTGCAGAGGGGCAAGCTGCTGCCTGGGGGGCTTCCTCCTAGCAAGGTCCTGACAACACGGTCCTCTCCCTGCGAGTCTGCATCTCTGTGCATGCTCAGCAACCTCCCTGTCCGACGGGGGAGGCCCCGCCCTGCCCTCAGATAAAGCTGGATCTGAAGGGAGAGACACAATCTCCACCCACAGGGAGGAGAGGAGAGGAGAAACCGCAATGAAACCTCCCAGGAGAAAAGGCGGATGCCTCCAGTTCACACGCCTTGCCAGGGGGAAAGGCGATTCATAAAGATGCCAGAGCAGGGAGGGGGCGGTGGGATGCCCTCTGCCAAGCCAGCTCTGAGCTAGCAGGCGTCAGGCTAGGGAGCTGGCTCTGGTGCCAGGGGGCAAAACCACTCACAATACCAAGGTCACACTTCTACAGCAGGCCACTGTTACACAGTGAGCTCACACTTGCTGCCTTGTGTGCGAGGCAGCTATGAAGTTATCTGGACTCCCAGTGACCTTGAGCAGGTCACTTTTCTGGGCCTCAGGTGTTCTCTGTAAAATGGGAATAATCCCATCTAGCACACAGAATAGTCCCGAAGGTTAGTTAAGGTCATGTTCTAAGTGCCCAAAGCAGTGCCTAGTGTATGCGGTGACCCCAGAGGCTCACCTCTCCCTCCCCCTCTCCTGCCGGGCGTTCCGGGAGAGGGAGATACTCACATCACTCCTGCCACAGGGCAGACGCTCGCACTGGACAGCTGGTAGCTAACCACTCGGTTCTCGGGAACTCTCTTGGAAATGAAGGACATGCAGCAGGAAAAGGGGATGGGCACAGAGCCTGAAAGACAGGAGAGAGGAGAACCAGATTCCTTCCCCGCCTGCCCGAGACCCTGGGCTTCGGGGCTGGAGCACATCCCCTGCGCTAACACCTCCAGCCCAGTCCCGGAGCTGCTGTTCCTCGGCACTCCCCTCCGGACCCAGCCTGGCTGGTCCTCCGCCCTCCGCTGTGCGGTCCCAGCCATGCTCCCGGCAGAACCGCCTGACAGCGCCGGGCTGAGCTCGGAGGTCTTTTTTTTTTTTTTTTTAAGATTTGTTTATTTATTTGTTTAACAGAGAGAAACACATCGAGAGAGGGAACACAAGCAGGGGGAGTGGGAGTGGGAGAAGCAGGTTTCCCGCCGAGCAGGGAGCCCGATATGGGGCTCGATCCCAGGAGCCCAATACGGGGCTCGATCCCAGGACCCCGGGATCATGACCTGAGCCGAAGGTAGACACCCAAAGCTGAGCCACCCAGGTGCCCCCGAGCTTGGAGGTCTTACCTGCAGGGGCAATGTGGTGGGCACACAGGGTCAGGAGAAGGAGGCTAGCCCCCAGGGTCGCAAGGCCTGCCATGTGCCAGGGACGGAGCTCAGGACCTAGAGCTGGGGTGCAGGAGGAGAGAGTTCCTTTCAGGTTCCTTTCAGACCACCCCAACCTCCCTCTGCCTTTTATAAGGGCAGATGGGAGGAACCGTGCGCTGAGAGAACCTCCCCCCCCACCCGCCCCCTCCAGGCTGCCTTGAATGTCCTCGAGGCCCATGAATTCCGCCAAGGGGAAGTTGTTGCCTAGCTGAGTCAGGGGTTATGTGGCGTCTTCTAACAAAGGCTGAGGGAGGAGAGGATTGCCCCGCCTAAGCGAAGTGTGGAAGCTTTGGATGCACAGTCAGAAGGCGGACGAGGATCCGTGGTGCGCCGTTCACGTCCTCTGGGATCCTGGATAAGTCACTCGCCTATCTGAGCTTTAGTTTCTTCAGCTGAAAGTGGGTGAAGTCACCCTGTCTCCCTACATTCATTCATTCGTCCATTCATTCATTCATTCATTCACCAAGTCTTTTGGAGAGGCGCAGAGGGAGAAGGAAAGAGAGAATCTCAAGCAGGCTCCATGCCCAGCAGGAAGCCCGATGTGGGGCTCGATCTCACGACCCTGAGATCATGACCTGAGCCATAACCAAGAGCCAGACGCTCAACTGACTGAGCCACCCAGGCGCATTCGCCTGAGTTGACATTCTCCCGCTCTTATCAGGCTATGCGCTGTGTGCCGGGCTTCCGGTGGGGAGACAGCTATGCGAGCAAGTGTGTGTAATAAACTATCACAGGTGCCGACCACGCAGACCTGGAGCAGAACAGACGCCCTTGTGGTCCACATGCCCTTGAACCCCTTCACCTTGTTTGCACACGCTGGCTTTTGCTGGCCTTGCATTTCCAGTGCCCAAGGCGCTGGAGTCACCTGGCCGGCAGGCTCTGAGAAAGTGGGAAGTACCTAGAAACCTACATCCTCTGGGCAGACCTTGACATAGGTCTGCTGGAGGGACACAGACTCCAGATACGGCATGATCTATGCTGCTTCCTGAGATCCCGAGCAGGCCAAACCAGTTTCCCTCTGTGCGGCAGGACTCTGCTGACCCCCTTCCCTTCCGCATCTGCTTCCCCTTTGCCCTGTTAGAAGCATTGTCTAATGAACCGCTTGCCGTGAATCCTCCTTTCAAGGTCAGTTCTGAGGACCCCAACTTGAGACAAGGGGTGTAGGTGGGGAGGGGAGAACATTGAAGGAACTGACCAGCTCTGCTGGAGGGAAAGTGGGGGATGCACTTGGCGTCATTGGCTGTGCTGAGGTCTGGACAGTCAAGAAGCTGGTGGCCACGGGAGGGCTTTGTAGGTCGTAAAGAGCAGTGCTGTTCTTAGAGACAGAGGTGACCTTGGCAGACAGAGCGGAAGATGGCACCCACTTCACTCTCTTCCCCGTTCCAGGATCCCAGGCTGGGACCCCATATTTGGACTTTTGTCACTGCTGCTTCCATTTCCAGCCCCTCCCTTCAATGTTCTCCATTCCACTTCTCATGGAAATAAGTCTTCGGCTTTCTCTGGCCTCCCTGCTCTGGCCATCCAGGGCATGCGGCAACACTGGTGTCACATGTCACCCGGATGACAGCCAGTTGTGTGTCTGTGTCTCCCACGGGACCGTGAACACCAAGATCGATGTCTCATTTCCACGCCCACCAGTTCCCATGAAGATCACCTACTGCAGGGCCAGTGTTTGTTGAATGAATATATGATGGACCAACTCTGAGTCACTCTCTTCTGGACCAGGGACTCCCATGTGGTCTCTGCCCAGCACGACTGGGATCGGCGTGGACATGCAGCAGTCAGGAGGCAGGTCCCCTGATGGAGGCCAGGCCAGTAGCACCTGATCTCTTCGCCGCCCATCTTTAGGGAGTGGAAAATACTGAGTGCCCCACTCAACTCCTCACCAGCTTTGCACCCTCAGCAGCCGGCAGGGACGGTCCTCACCTGGCAGAGTACGGGGGAACTTAAATGAGACGCCCTTTGTATATGCGGGGGCTTGCCATGATTCCATCATAGGACATCTGTTCACAGATTTGCTTCTCAACAGTCCAGAGGTCAGGGGGTGCTGGGACAGAGCGCGGCAGCAGCAGGAAGACATCAGGCAGAAGCAGCATGCAGGAGAAGAACGAGGACAGGGCTGAACGGGGCAGGAAGCCCGTGCTGTCCTCATGTTGCAACTCGAGTGGGTGGTATGGCAGAAGGTCATTAGGTGAGAGGGGAGCTTTGCCCCGATTAGGAACATCCTTTAGAGACCAAGCCCTCTCTTTCTCTTTCTCTCTCTCTCTCTTTCTTCCTTCCTCCTTTTTCTTTCTTTCTTTTCTTCTCTTCTCCCCTCTTTCTTTCTTTCTCTCTCTCCCTTTCTTTTCTTTTCTTTCTTTTCTTTCTTTCTTTCTTTCTTTTCTTTCTTTCTTTCGTTCTTTCTTCCTTCCTTCCTTCTTTCTTTCTTTCTTTCTTTCTTTCTTTCTTTCTTTCTTTCTTTCTTTCTTTCTTCCTTCCTTCCTTCCTTCCTTCCTTCCTTCTTTTTCTTTCTTTCTTTCCTTCCTTCCTTCCTTCCTTTTTCCTTTCCTTCTTCCTTTTCTTTCTTTCTTTCTTTCTTTCTTTCTTTCTTTCTTTCTTTCTTTCTTTCTTTCTTTCTTTCTCTTTCTTTCTTTCTTTCTTTCTCTTTCTTTCTTTCCTTTCACTTCTTTCTTTCTTTCCTTCCTTCCTTCCTTCTTCCTTTTCTTTCTTTCTCTTTCTTTCTTTCCTTTCACTTCTTTCTTTCTTTCTTTCTTTCTTTCTTTCTTTCTTTCTT